>JAACNH010001450.1:15192-75673 GCA_019447015.1 Hymenochirus boettgeri | reverse complement strand
TATCTATCTATCTATATCTATCTCTCTATCTATCATCTATCTATCTATCTCTGCTATCTATCATCTATCTATCTATCTATCTATCTATCTATCTATCTATCTATCTATCTCTGCTATCCCACAAGCACTTATGTATGTTCCATATTAATGGAACTGGTTTGGTAATTAGCTGCAATTTGATGAAAATAAGCAATTTTGAATTTTTTTTAAAGGCACTCATTTTAAAACAGACAAACCCACACTGTACTTTAACCATACGCCCATACGCCAGATTCCAGCAGTATTTATTTTCAGATTCAATTTGGTCTGGGGATCCGCCGCTGGATTGGAAATAAGCCAATGTAATACCAATGTTCAAAAAAGGTAGTCGTTCACAGCCTGGTAACTATAGACCTGTAAGCCTAACATCAGTGGTAGGGAAAGTTATGGAAACTTACGGGATCCAGGGGCGTACCTAGGGTCTAAGAAGATATGGGGCACTTTTGGGGCACTCCATGCGTCGCGCAAGCGCGCTGACATTTTTAGGCCACGCCCTTTTCTTCGCCCCAATTAGGCCACACCCACTATGTACTTAATAGAGATTGGCAAAAAGATACAGACAGATAGACAACCACAAACATAGACACACAGCCCGGTAGTGGATAAACAGACAGAAAGACAGTGAAATAGACAGACAGAGATAGAGATCAGAGAGTTGGACAGAGAGACACAAAGGCACAGTAAACTGGAAATTTTATTATATACTGGTAGCAATTTGGTCATTTTAAACTTACTGCTGTGTTCAGTTGTAGTCAGATGCTTGCCCACACCTTTGGCCAGAGAGACATTCTTGCACCTTTTACATCGACCTCTGCCCCTATCTATCTCTATCTGTCCCTCCCTCTCTCTCTCTCTGTATATCTATCTCTGTCTATATCTATGCCTCTTGTTTATCTATTTAACTAGTCATGATTCTGTCTATCTCTCTGGGTCTCTCTATCTATCTATGTAATGCTATCTATCTATCTATTTCTATCTATCTATTATTATCTCTGCTATCTATCTCTGCTATCATCTACCTCTGCTATCTATTTACCTCTGCTTTATCTATCTATCATCTATC
Source organism: Hymenochirus boettgeri (assembly GCA_019447015.1). Taxonomy (NCBI): domain Eukaryota; kingdom Metazoa; phylum Chordata; class Amphibia; order Anura; family Pipidae; genus Hymenochirus; species Hymenochirus boettgeri. The sequence continues at coordinate 74,571 of JAACNH010001450.1, read as the reverse complement.
TATCTATATCTATTTTATTATCTATTTCTACCTCTGCTATCATCTATCTATCTATCTATCTATCTATCTATACTATCTATCTATCTTCTAAACTCTGCTATTCTATCTATCTATCTATCTATCTATCTATCTATCTATCTATCTATCTATCTATCTCTGCTATCTATCTATCTAACTCTGCACTATCCTATCATATAACTCTGCTATACTACTATCTTGTCTATCTATCTATCTCGCTATCTATCTATCTATGTCTATATATCTATCTTGCTATCTTTATTAAATCTATCTATCTAACTGCTATCTATCTATCTCTGCTATCTATCTATCTAACTCTGCTATCTATCTATCTAACTCTGCTATCTATCTATCTAACTCTGCTATCTATCTAACTCTGTTATTTATCTATCTCGGCTATCTATCTAACTCTGCTATCTATCTATCTATCTATCTATCTATCTATCTATCTATCTATCTATCTATCTCTGCTATCTATCTCTGCTACTATCATCTAGCTATCATCTATCTATCTAATCTGCTATCTATCTATCTACTCCTATCTACTAATCTATCTATCTATCTATCTATCTATCTATCTCTGCTATCTATCTCTGCTAGCTATCTATCTAATCTACTATCTATCTATGCTATCATCTATGCTATCTATCTATCTATCTATCTATCTATCTATCTATCTATCTATCTATCTCTGCTATCTATCTATCTATCTATCTATCTCTGCTATCTATTTATCAATCTATCTATCTAACGCTGCTATCTATCTATCTCTGCTATCTATCTATCTAACTCTGCTATCTATCTATCTAACTCTGCTATCTATCTATCTAACTCTGCTATTTATCTATCTCGGCTATCTATCTAACTCTGTATCTATCTATCTATCTATCTATCTATGCTATCTATCTCTGCTAGCTATCTATCTAACTCTGCTAGCTATCTATCTAACTCTGCTATCTATCTATCTAACTCTGCTATCTATCTATCTATATCTATGCTATCTATCTAACTCTGCTATCTATCTATATAACTCTGCTATCTATTCTACTATCTATCTAGCTATATATTAGCTATCTATCTATCTCTGCTATCTATCTAATCACTATCTACTATATCTATCTATCTCTGCTATCTTTCTAACTGCTATTATTATCATCTTTCTAACTCTGTTATTATCTATCTAACTGCTATCTATCTATAACTCTGCTATCTATCTATCATCTAAAATCTATCTATCTAATCATCTACTCTGCTATCTATCTCTACTATCTATCTAGCTATCTATCTATCTCTGCTATCTATCTAACTGCTATCTATCTATCTATCTATCTATCTATCTCTGCTATCTTTCTAACTGCTATCTATCTATCATCTTTCTAACTCTGTTATCTTATTAACTTGAAACTATCTATCTAACTCTGCTATCTATATCTAACTCTGCTATCTATATCTATCTATCTATCTAACTGCTATCTATCTAACTCTGCTATCTATCTATACTAACTCTGCGTATCTATCTCTACTATTATCCTAGCTATCTATCTAGCTATTCTATCTATCTCTGCTATCTAGTCTAATGCTATCTATCTATCTATCTATCTATCTTCTCTGCTATCTTTCTAACTGCTATCTATATCTATCTTTCTAAACTCTGTTATCTATCTATCTAACTGCTATCTATCTATCTAACTCTGCTATCTATCTATCTATCTAATCTATCTATATATCTGATCTATCAATCGTATCTATCTCTATACCTATCTAACCATGCTATCTATCTATCTAACCGTATCTATCCATCTAATGCTATCCATCTAACTGCTACCATCCCAACTGCTATCCATCAGCTATCTATCAGCTATCTAACTTCTACTAACTTCTATCTATCTATCTAGCTGCTATCTATCTATCTATCTAGCTACTAACTGCTATCTATCTATCTAATCTGGCTTGTGCTCTGCACTGCTACCTATCTGTCCCTGGATTCCCTCCCTGATAGCTCTCTCTCTCGCGCCGGCGCGCGTGTACTGTGCCACCATAGGTGACTAATGTATAAATTGAGGACTGTTGGCCTAGAAGAAACATTTGTTCATAGATAGAGAATTGGTTATTGGATCGCAGACAGAGAGTGGGGGTAATGGAGCTACATCTATGTGGGCTAAAGTTATAAGCGGAGTGCCTCAGGTTCTGTACTGGGGCGCTTCTGTTTAATCTGTTTATAAACGATTTAGAGGGGGCATTGAGAGCAAGATCACTGTGTTTGCTGATGACACTAAACTATGCAGAGCTTGGGAAACTTCAGATGATGTGCAAGTGCAAGCAGACCTAGATAGATATCAAAATGGGCAGCAGAATCGCAGATGATTCAATGTTGATAAATGTAAGGTGATGCATTTGGGATTTAATAATCCCTGTGCCACCTACACCATAAATAACTCTGTGTTAGGTGCAATCTGTTATAGAAAAAGATTTGGGGGTTCTGGTAGATAACAGACTTAGCTGTAGCAAACAATGCCAGGTAGCAACGGCTAGAGCTAGCAAGATATTGTCTTGTATAAGGAGGGGAATAGATTCAGGAGAGAAAGATATTATTCTCCCTCTTTACAAGGACTCTGGTAAGGCCTCATTTGGAATATGCAGTGCAGTTTTGGAATCCCATATGCAAAAGGGACATCTTGGAAATGGAAGCAGTTCGGAGAAGGGGAACTAAATTTAATAAGGGGAATGGGCCATACAATAAACTCTCTGGTGCATTGTTCACTAAAAGGTCATACAAGGACTCGTTGACATCCTTAATGTTGGAAGAAAGAAGTATCATCTTCAGGTTAGGAAGGATTCTTACAGTGGAACGTGAAGTGAAACTGTCTTGCAGCAGATGTGGTAATGGCAAGTTGATTAAATAGCTTCAAAAATGGCCTGGATAAGTTTCTAAAACTAAAAAATATTGAGAATTACTGGTATTAATACTATAGATCTGGTTGATCCAGGGATACTTTCAGATTGCTGTTTGGAGTCAGGAAGGAATTCCCCCTTTTTTGCTGGCTTTTTTTGCCTTCCTCTGGATCAACTGTTAGGTAGGGTTAAAAAAGAAATAAGAAAAAGAGGGTTATTGTGGTTGGACTTGAAGGACTTGATTTCTATTCAACCTCAATTACTATGTATGCCTTAATAAAATTGAAGATTTGGTTTACACACATAAAACTATCTTTACTATGTACCGTTTATACTCAGTATAATGTTGATCCAAGTATAAGTCGAGGTACCTATTTTACTTGAAAAATGTGTAAAAACTGATTGACTCGAATATAAGCCGAGGGTAGAAATTAGTTGCCCTTTAATGGACAGCAGAACTCCCATACATGAATCCCATACAGTAAAGCCAAATCCGTACCAGTAACCCCAATTCCTTGGCACTCCAGATGTTTGGAAACTACATCTCCCAGCATGCTTTGTTGCTGGGAGTTGCAGTGTTCTGAACATGTGGAGTGGAAAGGTTCAGTAAACTTTTAATTAAGCTTATCATTTTACTATTCTCCTGACCCCCATAGTAAAGGGCACTCTGACCCCTATATAGTAAGGGCACTCTGATCCCCATATAGTAAAGGGCACTCTGACCCCACATAGTAAAGGCACTCTGACCCCCATATAGTAAAGGGCACTCTGACCCCCATATAGTAAAGGGCACTCTGACTCACATAAAGTAAAGACTCTCTGACCCCATATAGTAAAGAGCAATCTGACCCCCATATAGTAAAGGGCACTCTGACCCCCATATAGTAAAGGCACTCTGACCCCCATATAGTAAAGGGCACTCTGACCCCCATACAGTAAAGGGCACTCTGAGCCACATATAGTAAAGGACTATCTGACCCCCATATAGTAAAGGGCACTCTGACCCCCATATAGTAAAGGGCACTCTGAGCCACATATAGTAAAGGACTATCTGACCCCCATATAGTAAGGACTCTCTGACCCCCATATGTAAAGGATTTGTGACCCCATAGTAAAAATGTCACCTGAGAGTTGTAGTTTCAAGTTGTCATTTGCACTGTACTAGCAGCTGTTTTTGGAGGAGACCCGTCAGATTTACAGCATCCAGATGAGCAGTGACAGGAGTGTAAAGGCAGATCAGCTCCTGTAACTTTCTATGTAGGTTAACACAGTACCACCTACTGGTACTATCTGCAATTGCAGAATTTGGATCTAAATTAGGATTTGACCCGAGTATAAGCCGAGGTTAGGTTTTTCAGGCTAATTTTAAAGCCTGAAAATTCGACTTATACTTGAGTATATAGGGTAGATCTTAGATCTCGAACCTACTAAAATAAACTAATAACTAACACTGGTAAAAGCTTGGCCACATAGAATGTTAAAATGCTTAATATATGGCACTAGACAATTTCGAAAACTGTTGAGTTTCGTTCCGTTTTCGAATTTTTTAAATTTTCGGAAAGTTCGAAAATTCAAGTTTTGATTTTTGAAAATAGTCTATTTTCGAAAATCATCTACTTTTCGATTTTTGAAAATCGTCTACTTGTGATTTTCGAAAATTGTCTACTTTCAATTTTCAAAAATCATTTACTTTCGGCGGGACTTCGAAACCCTCAGATTCGATTCGAAACTGGGTTCTATTTGAACCCACATTACATCTCTAATGACCACTGGTAAAATAGTTGGCACACAGACTGGTAGTTTTGGAAACTTGGGTCCCCCCTGGTGTGGTCACATCCCTGCACCCCAGTTAGCTACGCCCCAGAATAACACTATTTACTGCTGACAGGAACTTGGGAATGTTAGATGTGTCGCTTTGTGTATAACATCGCCTCCTGTGTGCTTTCCAAATACAGAAATAATGAGCTAGATCACTGTCATTAAAGTATTCTGTACAGATGGTTTGATTTGAGTTTCTGAGAAGAGTAAAATGGATTTAGCTTTAGTTTAGTTTTTAGATTATAGTTTACATGACATGATGTGTGAGTTGTTGCAACTATTGGAGCATGGTCTGAAATTGATAAGTTAATAATTTACAAGGTGGTTTAATAATCTTGAATAAACACATTTAAATATAACGTATTATTATTATTACTAGATCCTTTTAGATTTGTGCTTCCAAAGTGCAATAATGTTTGGAAGATCAGCAGACGAGCTCTTGAGTCCTTGGGAGCGGTATTTAAAAAATCGCGGTATCTGAAACTCCAAAACCAGGAGGTTTTGTAAACATACAAACTGCAGACATAAGCTACGATCACTGTCATACATAAACGGTCCTACAAGTGTAAACTATCATGTGGTAATAAACTACGCCAATGGTATTCAAATCCAAAGTAGTAAGGTTAGACGTACACAAGGTACACAGAGGCAGTTAATACTGCTAAGGATTTTTATTTCATGTTAAAGGGGAACTGTGGTCCAAAAATGACTTTAGGTAAATGGAGGTAATTTGATAGGAATTGCTCCCCTGAGAAATTTTGCAATTTATTTCCCTTGTTTATTTTGCATAGTTTTGAAGATATTTACATTTTTTGTGTGTGATATGGCAGCAGCATCACCAGGTCCCCTGCACTTCCTGCTCTGAAACTGTCAGTGAATCTGTCCTGTGTCTCCTCCCCTTTGCAAACCCCCTGGTTCCTCCCACTCAAGGACCCCATGGTCCCTCCAGTTGCAGGCGTCCCATGGCCCATCATTTTACAGCCACATGTGGCCCCGCCCATGCACAGGTGCCCAAGCCCCGCCCACTCATGGGTGCCTAAGTTCCGCCCACTCGTGGGTGCTGTGGGTTACTCTGACACAACACTCCCCCCTACACAAAACTCTGTGGAATCAGCCTTTTCAGGCAGAGTGAGAACTCTGCCTGAAAAGGCTGTTTTGAAAAAAACAGTATAAAGCCCAGCACTACTGCAAAGTACAGGGGTAACCTATATCCCCAATGAGACTAGGGTGCTCCTTCCACAATAAATAACCAAAGTACAAAGAGAACAGCTTGTGGTCTAGATAGGGCACACCCAGCAAAAGTAGTAATTAGATTAATCAATTATACCATAAACGCTAATTAGTGCAGATAAAAGGTATTTTTATTTGTGCAATGATAACCAACCTCAGAGGGCAATAAAAAAGTGCAAAAAAATAACATTTAAAAAAACACTTCCTGTGTAATTCTGATTCAATTCAACATAATACATTATGGTATACCGGTATACACATTCACTCATTCACACACCTGTTGATGTTTGTAGTAAATAATTACACATATGAATTCAATAACAACAATTCCTACAGCAGTGAATCTCGTAAGTACATTCAGTAGCAGTTAATTCTTAATGGAGATAATAGTAATATCGTCTATATGGATACAATGAATATCACAATATAAAACACTGCAAATACATGTTCATTATTCTGCTAGAACCATAGATACATTAAACAGGTGGAGGCAAATAGGCAGTGAGACACTGACACATGGCAGATCCCCAGGCTAAAAAGATAGAGAACAACAAGCAAAATGCAATTATCGTAGATAGAGTAATTGCAAACATCAAGTCCAAGCGGGGTTCACCACTAGTAGAGAATATATATAAATATAATCGTCACTGTTACGCCACCCATTGTCCTTTTGTCAGGTCTGTTATAATTATTGACAGCAGAAGGAGGTTGTGAAAAAACATATCTAGTCCCAAAAGGACAGATGATCATGGTAAATAATTCCAGGATCATGTCCATCTAGACAGTTCAATATCTGGTAAATAATACGGAAGGAATCCAGGACACAGTTTGTTTACAGAGTATATGAGTCATCCTCCAAATGCATCTCAACCCTTTTGGGTCAAATGTACAGACATATAGTTATGAAGACATTTCCCCCTATATAGGGGTACGGTGGACTTTCATAATGGCTCTTACAGATGATGTCCGATAGATTACGGCATCTTTTGGCTGTCAGCAATGGTCTATCCGTTTTCATACTGGCTACTACTACTACTTGAAAAAAATTGGCGGATCCTGCAGAGTGATCCAAATATAGCCAGTATGATAACGGATAGACCATTGCTGACAGCCAAAAGATGCCGTAATCTATCGGACATCATCTGTAAGAGCCATTATGAAAGTCCACCGTACCCCTATATAGGGGGAAATGTCTTCATAACTATATGTCTGTACATTTGACCCAAAAGGGTTGAGATGCATTTGGAGGATGACTCATATACTCTGTAAAACTGTGTCCTGGATTCCCTTCCGTATTATTTACCAGAATTGAACTGTCTAGATGGACATGATCCCTGGAATTATTTACCATGATGCATCGGTCCTTTTGGGACTAGATAGTTTTTTCACAACCTCCTTCTGCTGTCAATAATTTATAATAGACCTGACAAAAGGACAATGGTGGCGTAACAGTGACGATATATTTATAATATTCTCTACTAGTGGTGAACCCCGCTTGGACTTGATGTTTGCAATTACTCTATCTACGATAATTGCATTTTGCTTGTTGTTCTAGCCGCGATATTATTTTAATTCCGACTTTATATGCGGCTGGTATGTTATCTACAATTTAGATCTCATGGGTCACTGGGGATCTGGTTGTATGCTTACCGTTCTCTTACTGTAACTTACCTACCAATGAACAGATTTATGATACTTTTTTGTTGACATTGTTGTGTCCCTGGATATTTGGTTCTTATATGTGGTTATAAGTATGCCAATTAGTTTAAGTATGCGAATGTTATTATTATACGCCTGAGATGCCAGTTGTAGACCTATGCCTCCCCTAGCACAAAATATGAATAATGGTTGCCTGGCTGCAGTAGCGAGCTACATGAACAGAGGAGTTACGCAATGTTGCCTAGGAACGAGCAGACGCCACTTGACTCACAGGACTCGCGAGACGTGGTTATGCAGGTACGAGCTGGCCCATTCAGTCTGCGACTCGTGGGATCCGCGAACTCGTTCAAGGGGGGCGGGCCCATGTTGCTTAGCCACGCAGTATGAGAGCACTGTAGCTCTGTGAGAGTAATCACACCATTTTGTTGTGATCTCTGGGGCTTAGTCACGTGGGGCGGAAGTACCAGAGACTACTAGAGTTAGAACAGTTCCACGTGGGTTAAGGTAGGAGGTTCCCTGGGTGCTCTGTGTGCAGATTGTTCCAATCACTATTTCTTAGGTGCTCTGTGTGCAGATTGATCCTATCATGATTTTAGGGGAGGTATCTCTGGGCTTTAAAGGGGGCTATGAGGTGGTGCCTGTGTCACTTCCTCAGTTGAGAAAGTCCGTGGTCGGACGAAACGCGTCCTGCTTTGTGTTGATTTTAACTGCTCCTGTGTGTTCCGTCTAGTCATTTAAAGGGCTAAGTATTTCATTCTCTATCTTTTTAGCCTGGGGATCTGCCATGTGTCAGTGTCTCACTGCCTATTGCCTCCACCTGTTTAATGTATCTATGGTTCTAGGCAGAATAATGAACATGTATTTGCAGTGTTATATTATTGTGATATTCATTGTATCCATATAGACAATATTATATTATCTCCATTAAGATATACTGTACTGAATGTACTTACGAGATTCACTGCTGTAGGAATTGTTGTTATTGAATTCATATGTGTAATTATTTACTACAACATCAACAGGTGTGTGAATGAGTGAATGTGTATACCGGTATACCATAATGATTATGTTGAAATTGAATCAGGAATTACACAGGAAGTGTTTTTAATGTTATTTTTTTTGCACTTTTTATTGCCCTCTGGGGTGGTTATCATTGCACAAATAAAAATAACTTTTATCTGCACTAATTAGCGTTTATGGTATAATTGATTGTTCTAATTACTACTTTTGCTGGGTGTGCCCTATCTAAACCACAAGCTGTTTTCTTTGTACTTTGAAAGGCTGTTTTCACATAGTGGGAGAGAAGGGCTGTAGATTCCCTTACTTCTCTGTCAGGACTTCACACAGCAGAGAGAGGAGGGACTTCCTGTCTCCCTCACACACTGAGGGTCTGAGATTGTGCTTGCGGGCGGCACTGTGTAGGAGAAGCCTCAGGAATAAACATAACACCCATTAACTTTCTGGTCAGTCATTTCCGTTTATCTTGGTCTGTGGAGCACATAGAGAGGTGGTTGATGGCTCGTTTTAAAGTTAGAAACTGACCTTTCATTTAAACTTAACTTGTTTGGAGACCAACATTCCCTTTAACCATCTGTTTCGTTCCCCTTTAAACCAATATGTTTGGGTCACATGGACCCTTTCTTAATGGTATTGTACAGATACAGATTGCAATTTTGCAATTTACTTTCATTAGGTTTTTTTTGCATAGTTTTGAAGATATTTACATTTTCGTGTGGATATGGCAGCAGCTCACCAGGTCCCCTGCACTTCCTGCTCTGAACCATGTGACAGTTATTCTGCCCTATGTCATTCCTCCCCTTGCAGCCCCCTACTCTTACAGCCCCTTGGCCCCTCCCCTTGCAGGACCCCTTGGCACTTCCATTTACCACCCCATTTGGGCCCCCACCCCAGTGGGTGCCGGGTCTGCCCACTCACGGTGTGTGGCCCCTGCCCACTACGGGTGTCATTGCCACCCAGCAGGTATCTTAGCTCTGCCACTCATGGGTCTGTGGCCCGCCCCACTCATGGGTGCGTGGCCCCCTCCCCACTCAGGCCCCTATACAGATTGATTGGGATGATTATTTGGATTGCGGTGCTGATTCGTGTTTGCGGAGGGGTTGGGGGTTATTTTTGATCATGGCCCATAGGTCTGTAGTTACACCACTAGTGGTATCACAGTCAGGTGAGATGCAGGTTCATGCTTCCATTCTATAAGTTTTATGTTTGTGCTACATGGTAAAATAACTAGGAATAGCACAAGCAGCGCAATTCAGTGTTAAACCCACAAAAACCAATAACACATTGGGTAGCATGAATTTAACACTGATTTGGCTGGTTTGCGGACGAGGACAGCAAGGCATCTCACCAATGTTCAAAAAAGGTAGTCGTTCACAGCCTGGTAACTATAGACCTGTAAGCCTAACATCAGTGGTAGGGAAAACGCTGGAAACTTTGTTACGGGATCCCGGGGCGACTAGGGTCTAAGAAGATATGGGGCACTTTTGGGGCACTCCATGCGTCGCGCAAGCGCGCTGACATTTTTAGGCCACGCCCCTTTTCTTCGCCCCAATTAGGCCACACCCACTATGTACTTAATAGAGATTGGCAAAAAGATACAGACAGATAGACAACACAAACATAGAACACAGCCCGGTAGTGTAAACAACAGAAAGACAGTGAAATAGACAGACAGAGATAGAGATCGAGAGTTGGACAGAGAGACACAAAGGCACAGTAAACTGGAAATTTATTAATACTGGTAGCAATTTGGTCATTTTAAACTTACTGCTGTGTTCAGTTGTAGTCAGATGCTTGCCCACACCTTTGGCCAGAGAGACATTCTTGCACCTTTTACATCGACCTCTGCCCCTATCTATCTCTCATCTGTCCCTCCCTTCTCTCTCTCTGTAATATCTATCTCTGTCTATATCTATGCCTCTTGTTTACTATTTAACTATGTCATGATTCTTGTCTATCCTCTGGTCTCTCTATCTATCTATGTAATGCTATCTATCTATCTATTTCTATCTATCTATCTATCTATCTCTGCTATCTATCTCTGCTATCTATCTACCTCTGCTATCTATTCTACCTCTGCTATTATCTATCTATCATCTATCTATCTATATCTATATTACTATCTATCTATCTATCTACCTCTGCTATCTATCTATCTATCTTTCTAACTCTGTTATCTATCTATCTAACTGCTAACTATCTATCTAACTCTGCTATCTATCTATCTAACTCTGCTATCTATCTATCTATCTATCTATCTAACTGCTATCTATCTAACTCTGCTATCTATCTATATAACTCTGCTATCTATCTCTACTATCTATCTAGCTATCTATCTAGCTATCTATCTATCTCTGCTATCTATCTAACTGCTATAGCAGAGATAGATAGAGAGCAAGAGTTATATAGATAGTATAGCAGATTTAGATAGATAGATAGCAGAGATGATAGATAGATAGATAGAATAGATAGATAGATAGATAGATATATAGATAGCAGAGTTCAGAACATATAGATAGAATAGATAGATAGATAGATAGATAGATAGACTAGATCATGTACAGAGGTAGATAGATAGATAGATAGGATGATAGATAGATAGATAGATAGATGATAGATAGATAGATAGCAGATGAGTAGAAGCAGAGTATATAGATAGCAGAGATAGTATAGCAGAGATAATAGATAGATAGATAATAGAAGATAGATAGAGTACATAGATAGAAGAGAGACACAGAGAGAACAGAGCGATAGACTATAAATGAGATAAACAAGAGAGATGATATGAGACAGAGCTAGCTATACAGAGAGGAGAGAGGATGGACAGATAGAGATAGATAGGGGCAGAGGTCTTGTAAAATGTGCAAGAATGTCTCTCTGGCCAAAGGTGTGGGCAGAGCATCTGATACAACTGAACACAGCAGTATAGTTTTAAAATGACCAAATTGCTACCAGTATATAATAAATTCCAGTTTACTGTGCCTTTGTGTCTCTCTGTCCAACTCTTCATCCTCTACTCTGTCGTCTATTTCACTGTCTTTCTGTTCTGTTTATCACTACCGGCTGTGTGTCTATGTTTGGTGGTTGTCTACTGTCTGTATCTTTTTGCAATCCTTATTAAGTACTATGTGGGTTGTGGCCTAATTGGGGCGAAGAAAGGGGCGTGGCCCTAAAAATGTCAGCGCGCTTGCGCGACGCATGGAGTGCCCAAAAGTGCCCCATATTTCTTAGACCTAGGTACGCCCCTGGATCCCGTAAGTTTCCCATAACTTTCCCTACCACTGATGTTAGGCTTACAGGTCTAAGTTACCAGGCTGTGACGACTACCTTTTTTGAACATTGGTATTACATGGCTTATTTCCAATCCAGCGGCGGATCCCAACCAAATTGAATCTGAAAATAAATACTGCTGGATCTGCGTATGGGCGTATGGTTTAAAGTACAGTGTGGGTTTTGTCTGTTTTAAAATGAGTGCCTTTAAAACAAAATTCAAATTGCGTATTTTCATCAATGGCAGCTATTACCAAACCGTTCCATTAATATGGGAACATACCATATGTGCGTAAGTAAGAAATAGTCATGTTATGGAACATTCCAGTAAGTAATGATGTTTGGTGAAAATTCTGGTAAAACTTAAAAAATGCAACAAAAGGGAAAAAAGGCGAAATTTCATTATTTATAAATGGCTTTAAATTTAAAAAAAAACAAAAATAGATCTGAAATTTCATCCTTTCTGTCTGGTAAAGGCTGACGCTAGAGAGTCAATTTCCCCTTTCGCCTCAATACCAACTTAACGCAATGAAAAGGCAATATTACCATCATACTCGCCACGAGATACTTTTTCCCCGTGAAGCGAAAAACAAGCGTTTTTTATAAATCAGGCGAAAATAAACGCACTTTGTCATTGCGAGTGTCCTGTGATAGCGAAATAGCAAAAATTGCGAAAATTGTTAAAAATGAATCACTATTATTGGCCTGTGTGTAATCAGGCCACAGTTGGAATGTAACTTGCCAGGTTTTGGCAATCTCCAAGGCAAGTAAGAATTTCTCACTGCGGGGATGAGAACAGTCAGTCCAAAAAATTTTCATCGACACACACAAACAGACTAACCCTTTCTATGTGATTGGTAAACCTGTTGGCCGTTGTATTTAAACAATTTAATATAAAAAGTATTGTATAACCCCCGGCTATTTCATTATTTTTTACAAGATTGTGTTTTTGCTCCCACCTGTGATATCCGTACAGGCTCAGTATCTGGGCTATGGGGGTTGTTGTCTCTGAGGTGGAATCCCCATAAATCCAGCAATGTTTCTGTTCCCCACAGGAGTAATGGGAACCGGCTCCTGGTACCGGATAATTCTGGAACACGCTCTTCACTGCCTTAAAACACATTTCCACATGAATCGATATATGAATCCCCGGGTCAGGTTGGGTAAATACAAAGGGTTCTGTGTTTGTGTGACAACAAATCGAAAATCCATAAAACCTGTAGGAAATACTCAAAATCATACGGGAAAAAAGAATTAAAATCTATATGACGTCCAATTATCAAACAGTATATACAGTGTGTATTGTTATTTCTATATAGTACGGCATGCTCCCCAATGCTTTACTATTATTTAATCCATAAACATGAGGCGCTGCCCCCAAGAGCTCACCTCAATCACTTTATTAAAATATCACAAAAGTGAAATCTTATAAAATCTTAAGGAGATTTTACTGGATTGTGAAGTCTCCAGACAAACTTGTACCAAGAGACAGCCCATTCACATGTGTACCAAGAGACAGCACATTCACATGTAAACCAAGAGACAGCACATTCACATTGTACCAAGAGGACACACATTCACATTGTACCAAGGACAGCACATTCACTTTACCAAGGGACAGCATTCACATGTACCAAGAGACAGCACATTCACTTGTACCAGAGAGACATCCATTCACATTTCTACCAAGGACAGTCCATTTCACATTGTACCAAGAGACAGCCCATTCACATGTCCATGGACGCCATTCACATTGTACCAAGGGACAGCCATTCACATTGTACCAAGAGACAGCCCATTCACATAGTATCAAGAGACAGCACATTCACGTCGTACCAAGAGACAGCACATTCACGTTGTACCAAGAGACAGCACATTCACATTGTACCAAGGGACAGCACATTCACATTGTACCAAGGGACAGCACATTCACATGTACCAGGAGACAGCACATTCACATTGTACCAGGAGACAGCCCATTCACACTGTACCAAGGGACAGCACATTCACACTGTAAAAGACAGCCCATTCACATTGTACCAAGAGACAGCATATTCACATTGTACCAAGGTAAGCACATTCACATTGTACCAAGAGACATCCCATTCACATAGTACCAAGAGACAGCCCATCACATTGTACCAAGAGACAGCACATTCACATTTGTACCAAGGGACAGCACATTCACATTGTACCAGGAGACAGCACATTCACATTGTACCAGGAGACAGCCCATTCACATTGTACCAAGGGTCAGCACATTCACATTGTACCAAGGGACAGCCCATTCACATTGTACCAAGGGACAGCCCTATTCACATAGTACCAAGGACAGCCCATTGACATTGTACCAAGGGACAGCCCATTCACATTGTACCAAGGGACAGCACATTCACATTGTACCAAGAGACAGCACATTCACATTGTACCAAGAACAGCAATTCACATTGTACAAAGAGACAGCACATCCACATTGTACAAGAGACAGCACATTCACATTGGTACCAAGAGACAGATATTCCACATTGTACAAGAGACAGCACATTCACATTCACATTGTACCCAAGGAAAGCACATCATCATGTACACAGAGGACAGCATATTCACATAGTACCAAAGGACAGCACATTCACATTGTACCAAGAGACACACATTCACATGGTACCAAGAGACACACATTCACAGTGTACCAGAGACAGCACATTCACATTGTACAAAACAGCACTTCACATGTAAAAGAGACAGCACATTCACATTGTACAAAAGCAAGCAGTACAAGACAGGATATTCCACATTGTACCAAGGGAAAGCCCATTCACATTGTACCAAGGGACATCCATTCACATAGTACCAAGAGACAGCATATTCACATAGTACAAAGGGACAGCACATTCACATTGTACCAGAGACAGCACATTCACATTGTACCAAGACAGCACATTCACATTGTACCAAGAGACAGCACATTCACATTGTACAAAGAGACAGCACATTCACATTGTACAAAGAGACAGCACATTCACATTGTACCAAGAAACAGCACATTCCCATTGTACAAGGGAAAGCACATTCACATTGTACCAAGAGACATCCCATTCCATAGTACCAAGACAGCCCATTCACATTGTACCAAGAGACAGCACATTCACATTGTACCAAGGGACAGCACATTCACATTGTACCAGGGGACAGCACATTCACATTGTACCAGGAGACAGCCCATTCACTGTACCAAGGGACAGCACATTCACACTGTACCAATGGACAGCACATTCACATTGTAACCAGGAACAGCCCATTCACACTGTACCAGGGACAGCACATTCACACTGTACCAATAGACACGCACATTCACATTGTACCAAGAGACAGCACATTCACATTGTACCAAGGGACAGCAACATCACATTGTCCCAAGAGACAGCATATTCACATTGTACCAAGGGTCAGCACATTCACATTGTACCAAGAGACAGCCCATTCACATTGTACCAAGGGACACCCCATTCACATTGTACCAAGGTACAGCCCATTCACATTGTACACCAAGGGACAGCCCATTCACATTGTACCAAGAGACAGCCCATTCACATTGTAACCAAGAACAGCCATTCACATTTACCAAGAGACAGCCCATTCACATGTACCAAGAACATCAGCCCATTCACATTGTACCAAGGGACAGCCCATTCACATATAACAAGGACACCCATTCACATTGTAACCAGAGACGCACATTCGCATTGTACCAAGAGACAGCAACATTCGCATTTACCAAGGACAGCACATTCGCATTGTACCAGGAGACAGCCCAATTACACTGTACCAAGGGACAGCACTTCCCACTGTACCAAGAGACAGCACATTCACACTGTACCAAGAGACAGCACATTCACATTGTACCAAGGGACAGCCAATTCACATTGTACCAAGAGCACGCACATTCACATTGTACCAAGAGACAGCACTTCACATAGTACCAAGGGACAGCCCATTCACATTGTACCAAGGGACAGCCCATTCACATTGTACCAAGGGACAGCCCATTCATATTGTACCAAGACAGCCCATTCACATTGTAACAAGGGACAGCCCATTTCACATTGGTACCAAGGACAGCCCATTCACATTGTACCAATAGACAGCCCATTCACATTGTACCAGGGGAGGGACAGCCCATTCACATTGGTACCAAGGGACAGCCCATTCACATTGTACCAAGAGACAGCCCATTCACATTGTACAAGAGACAGCCCATTCACATTGTACCAAGGGACAGCCATTCACATAGTACCAAGGGACAGCCCGTTCACATAGTACCAAGGGACAGCCCGTTACATTGTACCAAGAGACAGCCCGTTCACATTGTACCCAGAGACAGCACGTTCAATTGTACCAAGGGACACCACGTTCACATTGTACCAGAGACAGCACATTCACATTGTACCAAGAGAACAGCACATTCACATTGTACCAAGGGACAGCACATTCACAGGACCAGGACAGCACATTCACATTGTACCAGGAGACAGCCCATTCACACTGTACCAAGGGACAGCACATTCACACTGTACAAGAGACACAGCACATTCGCATTGTACCAAGGGACAGCATATTCGCGCTTGTACCAAGGGACAGCCCTATCACATAGTACCAAGAGACAGCCCATTCACATTGTACCAAGAGACAGCACATTCGCATTGTACCAAGGGACAGCACATCGCTTGTACCAAGGAGACACACATTCACATTCAATACCAGGAAGAAGCCCATTCGCACTGTACCAAGGGACAGCACATTCTCACACTGTACCAAGAGACAGCACATTCCACATTGTACAAGGGACAAGCACATTTTCACGTATATAGTACCAAGAAGGAACAAGCACATTCACATTGTAACCAAAAAGGGACCAGCCCCCATTCAACATTGGTACCAAGAGACAGCCCATTCACATTGTACCAAGGGACAACAATCTATCTATCTATCTTTCTAACTCTGTTATCTATCTATCTAACTGCTATCTATCTATCTAACTCTGCTATCTATCTATCTATCTAAATCTATCTATCTATCATCTACTCTGCTATCTATCTCTACTATCTATCTAGCTATCTATCTATCTCTGCTATCTATCTAACTGCTATATCTCTCTAACTCTGCTATCTAATCTATCTAACCTCGTGCTAGCTATTCTATCTCTGCTATCTATCTATCGATCTATCTATCTCTCTATCTATCTATCTACTATCTCTGGCCTGTATCTATCTATCCAATCTAGCTCTCTCTGCTACTATTATATCAATCTACTATCTAAACGCTGCATCTATTATCTCTGCTATCTTCTATCGAACAACTCTGCTATCTATCTATCTACCTCTGCGAGCTATCTTCTAACTCTGCTATTTATCTATCTCGGCAGCTATCAACTCTGCTATCTATCTCATCTCTCTATCGTATCTCTGCTATCTATCTCTGCTAGCTCTCTATCTACTTGCTAGCTAACTAGCTAACTATGCTATCCTATCTATCTACTCTGCTAGCTCTCTATCTATTATCTATCTACCTGCATCTATCTAACTTGCTATCTCCTATATAACTCGCTATATATCTCTACTATCTATCTAGCTATCTATCTGTATCATCTATCCCTGCTATCACGCTATCTACTGCTATCTATCTATCGATCTCTATCTATCTCTGCTATCTTTCTTGCTAATGTGCTATCTATCTAATCTAGCTTTCTACCTCTTTTTAATCTATCTTATCTACTTTGCTATCGATCTATCTACTCTGCTATTATCTATCTAATCTCAAATCTATCTATCTATCTCGACTTCTGCTATCTATCTCTACTATCTATCTAGCTATCTATCTATCTCTGCTATCTATCTAACTGCTATCTATCTATCTATCTATCTATCTATCTCTGCTATCTTTCTAACTGCTATCTATCTATCTATCTTTCTAACTCTGTTATCTATCTATCTAACTGCTATCTATCTATCTAACTCTGCTATCTATCTATCTATCTAAATCTATCTATCTATCATCTATCTATCAATCTGCTATCTATCTCTACTACCTATCTAACCCTGCTATCTATCTATCTAACTGCTATCTATCCATCTAACTGCTATCCATCTAACTGCTATCCATCCCAACTGCTATCCATCAGCTATCTATCAGCTATCTAACTTCTATCTAACTTCTATCTATCTATCTAGCTGCTATCTATCTATCTATCTA
Organism: Hymenochirus boettgeri; assembly: GCA_019447015.1. Classification (NCBI taxonomy): domain Eukaryota; kingdom Metazoa; phylum Chordata; class Amphibia; order Anura; family Pipidae; genus Hymenochirus; species Hymenochirus boettgeri. Next base: position 56,418 of record JAACNH010001450.1, on the reverse strand, counting down.
GCTATCTAACTGCTATCTATCTATCTAATCTGGCTTGGCTCTGCACTGCTACCTATCTGTCCCTGGATTCCCTCCCTGATAGCTCTCTCTCGCGCCGGCGCGCGTGTACTGTGCCACATAGGTGACTAATGTATAAATTGAGGACTGTTGGCCTAGAAGAAACATTTGTTCATAGATAGAGAATTGGTTATTGGATCGCAGACAGAGAGTGGTGGGTAATGGAGCTACATCTATGTGGGCTAAAGTTATAAGCGGAGTGCCTCAGGGTTCTGTACTGGGGCCGCTTCTGTTTAATCTGTTTATAAACGATTTAGAAGGGGGCATTGAGAGCAAGATCACTGTGTTTGCTGATGACACTAAACTATGCAGAGCTTGGGAAACTTCAGATGATGTGCAAGTGCAAGCAGACCTAGATAGATTATCAAAATGGGCAGCAGAATCGCAGATGAGATTCAATGTTGATAAATGTAAGGTGATGCATTTGGGATTTAATAATCCCTGTGCCACCTACACCATAAATAACTCTGTGTTAGGTGCATCTGTTATAGAAAAAGATTTGGGGGTTCTGGTAGATAACAGACTTAGCTGTAGCAAACAATGCCAGGTAGCAACGGCTAGAGCTAGCAAGATATTGTCTTGTATAAGGAGGGGAATAGATTCAGGAGAGAAAGATATTATTCTCCCTCTTTACAAGGCTCTGGTAAGGCCTCATTTGGAATATGCAGTGCAGTTTTGGAATCCCATATGCAAAAGGGACATCTTGGAAATGGAAGCAGTTCGGAGAAGGGCAACTAAATTAATAAGGGGAATGGGCCATACAATAAACTCTCTGGTGCATTGTTCACTAAAAGGTCATATCAGAGGACTCGTTGACATCCTTAAATGTTGGAAGAAAAGAAGTATCATCTTCAGGTTAGGAAAGGATTCTTTACAGTGAGAACGGTGAAACTGTCTTGCAGCAGATGTGGTAATGGCAAGTTGATTAAATAGCTTCAAAAATGGCCTGGATAAGTTTCTAAAACTAAAAAATATTGAGAATTACTGGTATTAATACATATAGATCTGGTTGATCCAGGGATACTTTCAGATTGCTGTTTGGAGTCAGGAAGGAATTCCCCCTTTTTTGCTGGCTTTTTTTGCCTTCCTCTGGATCAACTGTTAGGTAGGGTTAAAAAAGAAATTAAGAAAAAGAGGGTTATTTGGTTGGACTTGAAGGACTTGATTTCTATATTCAACCTCAATTACTATGTATGCCTTAATAAAAATTGAAGATTTGGTTTACAACCATAAAACTATCTTTACTATGTACCGTTTATACTCAAGTATAAGTTGATCCAAGTATAAGTCGAGGTACCTATTTTTACTTGAAAAATGTGTAAAAACTGATTGACTCGAATATAAGCCGAGGGTAGAAATTAGTTGCCCTTTAAATGGACAGCAGAACTCCCATACATGAATCCCATACAGTAATAGCCAAATCCAGTACCAGTAACCCCAATTCCTTGGCACTCCAGATGTTTGGAAACTACATCTCCCAGCATGCTTTGTTGCTGGGAGTTGCAGTTTCTGAACATGTGGAGTGGAAAGGTTCAGTAAACTTTTAATTAAGCTTATCATTTACTATTCTCCTGACCCCCATATAGTAAAGGGCACTCTGACCCCTATATAGTAAAGGGCACTCTGATCCCCATATAGTAAAGGGCACTCTGACCCCCACATAGTAAAAGGCACTCTGACCCCCATATAGTAAAGGGCACTCTGACCCCCATATAGTAAAGGGCACTCTGACTCACATAAAGTAAAGGACTCTCTGACCCCCATATAGTAAAGAGCACTCTGACCCCCATATAGTAAAGGGCACTCTGACCCCCATATAGTAAAGGGCACTCTGAGCCACATATAGTAAAGGACTATCTGACCCCCATATAGTAAAGGACTCTCTGACCCCCATATAGTAAAGGACTTTGTGACCCCAATAGTTAAAAATGTCACCTGAGAGTTGTAGTTTCAAGTTGTCATTTGCACTGTACTAGCAGCTGTTTTTGGAGGAGACCCGTCAGATTTACAGCATCCAGATGAGCAGTGACAGGAGTGTAAAGGCAGATCAGCTCCTGTAACTTTCTATGTAGGTTAACACAGTACCACCTACTGGTTACTATCTGCAATTGCAGAATTTGGATCTAAATTAGGATTTGACCCGAGTATAAGCCGAGGTTAGGTTTTTCAGGCTAATTTTAAAGCCTGAAAAATTCGACTTATACTTGAGTATATAGGGTAGATCTTAGATCTCGAACCTACTAAAATAACTAATAAACTAACACTGGTAAAATGCTTGGCACACATAGAATGTTAAAAATGCTTAATATATGGCCACTAGACAATTTCGAAACTGTTGAGTTTCGTTCCGTTTTCGAATTTTTTAAATTTTCGGAAAGTTCGAAAATTCAAGTTTTGATTTTTGAAATAGTCTATTATTCGAAAATCATCTACTTTTCGATTTTTGAAAATCTCTACTTGTGATTTTCGAAAATTGTCTACTTTCAATTTTCAAAAATCATTTACTTTCGGCGGGACTTAGAACCCCTCAGATTCGATTCTGAAACTGGGTTCTATTTGAACCCACATTACATCTCTAATGACCACTGGTAAAATAGTTGGCACACAGACTGGTAGTTTTAAACTTGGGTCCCCCCTGGTGTGGTCCACTCCCCTGCACCCCAGTTAGCTACGCTCCCCCAGAATAACACTATTTACTGCATGACAGAACTTGGGAATGTTAGATGTGTCGCTTTGTGTATAACATCGCCTCCTGTGTGCTTTCCAAATACAGAAATAATGAGCTAGATCACTGTCATTAAAGTATTCTGTACAGATGGTTTGATTTGAGTTTCTGAGAAAGCTAGTAAAATGGGATTTAGCTTTAGTTTAGTTTTTAGATTATAGTTTACATGACATGGATGTGTGAGTTTGTTGCAACTATTGGAGCATGGTCTGAAATTGATAAGTTAATAATTTACAAGGTGGTTTAATAATCTTGAATAAACACATTTAAATATAACGTATTATTATTATTACTAGATCCTTTTAGATTTGTGCTTCCAAAGTGGCAATAATGTTTGGAAGATCAGCAGCCAGAGCTCTTGAGTTCCTTGGGAGCGGTATTTAAAAAATCTGCGGTATCTGAAACTTCCAAAACCAGGAGGTTTTGTAAACATACAACTGCAGACATAAGCTTACGATCACTGTCATACATAAACGATCCTACAAGTGTAAACTATCATGTGGTAATAAACTACCGCAATGGTATTCAAATCCAAAGTAGTAAGGTTAGACGTACACAAGGTACACAGAGGCAGTTAATACTGCTAAGGATTTTTATTTCATGTTAAAGGGGAACTGTGGTCCAAAAATGACTTTAGGTAATGGAGGTAATTTGATAGGAATTGCTCCCCTGAGAATTTGCAATTTATTTCCCTTGTTTATTTTGCATAGTTTTAAGATATTTACATTTTTGTGTGTGATATGGCAGCAGCATCACAGGTCCCCTGCACTTCCTGCTCTGAAACTGTCAGTGAATCTGTCCTGTGTCTCCTCCCCTTTGCAAACCCCTGGTTCCTCCCACTCAAGGACCCCATGTCCCTCCAGTTGCAGGCGTCCCATGGCCCATCATTTTACAGCCACATTGCCATCGCGCCCGCCCATGCACAGGTGCCCAAGCCCCGCCCACTCATGGGTGCCTAATTCCGCCCCCTCGTGGGTGCTGTGGTTACTCTGACACAACACTCCCCCTACAACAAAACTCTGTGGAAATCACAGCCTTTTCAGGCAGTGAGAACTCTGCCTGAAAAGGCTGTTTTGAAAAAAACATTATAAAGCCCAGCACTACTGCAAAGTACAGGGGTAACCTATATCCCCAATGACTGCTGGGTGCTCCTTCCACATAAATAACCAAAGTACAAAAGAAACAGCTTGTGGTCTAGATAGGGCAACCACCAGCAAAAGTAGTAATTAGATTAATCAATTATACCATAAACGCTAATTAGTGGCAGATAAAAGGATTTTTATTTGTGCAATGATAACCAACCTCAGGGCAATAAAAAAGTGCAAAAAAAATAACATTTAAAAACACTTCCTGTGTAATTCCTGATTCAATTTCAACATATCATTATGGTATACCGGTATAACACTTCACTCATTCACACACCTGTTGAGTTTGTAGTAAATAATTACACATATGAATTCAATAACAACTTCCTACAGCAGTGAATCTCGTAAGTACATCAGTAGCAGTATATATCTTAATGGAGATAATAGTAATATCGTCTATATGGATACAATGAATATCACAATAAATAACACTGCATAACAGTTTCATTATTCTGCTAGAACCATAGATACATTAAACAGGTGGAGGCAATAGCAGTGAACACTGACACATGGCAGATCCCCAGGCTAAAAAGATAGAGAACAACAGCAAAATGCAATTATCGTAGATAGAGTAATTGCAAACATCAAGTCCAAGCGGGGTTCACCACTAGTAAGAATATATTAAATATTCGTCACTGTTACGCCACCCATTGTCCTTTTGTCAGGTCTGTTATAAATTATTGACAGCAGAAGGAGGTTGTGAAAAAACATATCTAGTCCCAAAAGGACAGATGCATCATGGTAAATAATTCCAGGGATCATTCCATCTAGACAGTTCATATCGGTAAATAATACGGAAGGGAATCCAGGACACAGTTGTTTACAGAGTATATGATTCATCCTCCAAATGCATCTCAACCCTTTTGGGTCAAATGTACAGACTATAGTTATGAAGACATTTCCCCCTATATAGGGGTACGGTGGACTTTCATAATGGCCTCTACAGATGATGTCCGATAGATTACGGCATCTTTTGGCTGTCAGCAATGGTCTATCCGTTTTCATAACTGGCTACTACTACTACTTGAAAAAAATTGGCGGATCCTGCAGAGTGATCCAAATATAGCCAGTATGATAACGGATAGACCATTGCTGACAGCCAAAAGATGCCGTAATCTATCGGACATCATCTGTAAGAGCCATTATGAAAGTCCACCGTACCCCTATATAGGGGGAAATGTCTTCATAACTATATGTCTGTACATTTGACCCAAAAGGGTTGAGATGCATTTGGAGGATGACTCATATACTCTGTAAACAACTGTGTCCTGGATTCCCTTCCGTATTATTTACCAGATATTGAACTGTCTAGATGGACATGATCCCTGGAATTATTTACCATGATGCATCGGTCCTTTTGGGACTAGATATGTTTTTTCACAACCTCCTTCTGCTGTCAATAATTTATAATAGACCTGACAAAAGGACAATGGGTGGCGTAACAGTGACGATTATATTTATATATATTCTCTACTAGTGGTGAACCCCGCTTGGACTTGATGTTTGCAATTACTCTATCTACGATAATTGCATTTTGCTTGTTGTTCTAGCCGCGATATTATTTCTAATTCCGGACTTTATATGCGGCTGGTGATGTTATCTACACATTTAGATCTCATGGGTCACTGGGGATCTGGTTGTATGCTTACCGTTCTCTTACTGTATACTTACCTACCAATGAACAGATTTATGATACTTTTTTGTTGACATTGTTGTGTCCCTGGATATTTGGTTCTTATATGTGGTTATAAGTATGCCAATTAGTTTAAGTATGCGAATGTTATTATTATACGCCTGAGATGCCAGTTTGTAGACCTATGCCTCCCCTCAGCACAAAATATGAATAATGGTTGCCTGGCTGCAGTAGCGAGCTACATGAACAGAGGAGTTACGCAATGTTGCCTAGGAACGAGCAGACGCCACTTGACTCACAGGACTCGCGAGACGTGGTTATGCAAGGTACGAGCTGGCGCCATTCAGTCTGCAGACTCGTGGGATCCGCGAGACTCGTTCAAGGGGGGCGGGCCCATGTTGCTTAGCCACGCAGTATGAGAGCACTGTAGCTCTGTGAGAGTAATCACACCATTTTGTTGTGATCTCTCGGGGCTTAGTCACGTGGGGCGGAAGTACCGAGACTACTAAGAGTTAGAACAGTTCCACGTGGGTTAAGGTAGGAGGTTCCCTGGGTGCTCTGTGTGCAGATTGTTCCAATCACTATTTTCTTAGGTGCTCTGTGTGCAGATTGATCCTATCATGATTTAGGGGAGGTATCTCTCGGGCTTTAAAGGGGGCTATGAGGTGGTGCCTGTGTCACTTCCTCAGTTGAGAAAGTCCGTGGTCGGACGAAACGCGTCCTGCTTTGTGTTGATTTTAACTGCTCCTGTGTTCCTGTCTAGTCATTTAAAGGGCTAAGTATTTCCATTCTCTATCTTTTTAGCCTGGGGATCTGCCATGTGTCAGTGTCTCACTGCCTATTTGCCTCCACCTGTTTAATGTATCTATGGTTCTAGCAGAATAATGAACATGTATTTGCAGTGTTATATTATTGTGATATTCATTGTATCCATATAGACAATATTACTATTATCTCCATTAAGATATATACTGCTACTGAATGTACTTACGAGATTCACTGCTGTAGGAATTGTTGTTATTGAATTCATATGTGTAATTATTTACTACAAACATCAACAGGTGTGTGAATGAGTGAATGTGTATACCGGTATACCATAATGATTATGTTGAAATTGAATCAGGAATTACACAGGAAGTGTTTTTAAATGTTATTTTTTTTGCACTTTTTTATTGCCCTCTGGGGTTGGTTATCATTGCACAAATAAAAATAACTTTTATCTGCACTAATTAGCGTTTATGGTATAATTGATTGTTCTAATTACTACTTTTGCTGGGTGTGCCCTATCTAAACCACAAGCTGTTTTCTTTGTACTTTGAAAAGGCTGTTTTCACATAGTGGGAGAGAAGGGCTGTAGATTCCCTTACCTTCTCTGTCAGGACTTCACACAGCAGAGAGGAGGAGGGACTTCCTGTCTCCCTCACACACTGAGGGAGTCTGAGATTGTGCTTGCGGGCGGCACTGTGTAGGAGAAGCCTCAGGAATAACACATAACACCCATTAACTTTCTGGTCAGTCATTTCCGTTTATCTTGGTCTGTGGAGCACATAGAGAGGTGGTTGATGGCTCGTTTTAAAGTTAGGAAACTGACCTTTCATTTAAACTTAACTTGTTTGGAGACCACACTTCCCCTTTAACCAATATGTTTCGTTCCCCTTTAACCAATATGTTTCGGGTCACATGGACCCTTTCTTAATGGTATTGTACAGATACAGATTGCAATTTTTGCAATTTACTTTCATTAGGTTTTTTTGCATAGTTTTGAAGATATTTACATTTTCGTGTGTGATATGGCAGCAGCATCACCAGGTCCCCTGCACTTCCTGCTCTGAAACCATGTGACAGTTATTCTGCCCTATGTCATCTCCTCCCCTTGCAGCCCCCTACTCTTACAAGCCCCTTGGCCCCTCCCCTTGCAGGACCCCCTTGGCACTTCCATTTACCACCCCATTTGGCCCCACCCACCAGTGGGTGCCGAGGCTCTGCCCACTCACAGGTGCTGTGGCCCTGCCCACTTACGGGTGTCATTGCCCCACCCACTAGCAGGTATCTTAGCTCTGCCCACTCATGGGTCTGTGGCCCCGCCCACTCATGGGTGCCGTGGCCCCCTCCCCACTCAGGCCCCTATACAGATTGATTGGGATTGATTATTTGGATTGCGGTGCTGATTCGTGTTTGCGGAGGGGTTGGGGGGTTATTTTTGTATCATGGCCCATAGGTCTGTAGTTACACCACTAGTGGTATCACAGTCAGGTGAGATGCACAGGTTCATGCTTCCATTCTATAAGTTTTATGTTTTGTGCTACATGGTAAAATTTAACTCGGAAATAGCACAAGCAGCGCAAATTCAGTGTTAAACCCACAATAACCCAATAACACATTGGGTAGCATGAATTTAACACTGATTTGGCTGGTTTGCGGACAGCAACGCATCTCCCCTACCTCAGAGGAAAATTTAAACAAATAGCATCAACCCAGAGTAAAGGAGGGTCAGAATAGGAAAAAAGCATATTTATGGTTGGTAACAATCTTTATTGTATGATTTAGCAAAGTTTGAAAATCCCTTTAAGTCTGTAATCATTTACACACATTCCCAATTACCTTTTGCCGTAATTCTTCTTAATCAGTTATTGTTCTGGGATTTTACTTCTGTACCCATTTACTACAGATTGCTTTTTTGACTATAAGTAATTATGTTAAACTTCAATAGGAGTATTTTTCGCAGGATAGAGAAAACTTCATGTACCCTTTTTGTGGAAACCAAGACCAAGCAGATACCACCTCTTCCCTTTAAAACTGAACACATATAAAATGAATGCTAAAAGGCTGGCCGGTATTTCCTTTAGCCAAAATCAGTCAGTATCAATGGACTAGCTTCAATATATTGTCATATATTATTCAGGTCTCAGTCAACATTCAGTATGAACAAAAATGTAGCGGTCTCCCTAAAAATATATAATCGCTAGAACTTCTTCCTCTTCTCACCTAGAACCTTATTAATTTGCTCTGATGCTTCAGACCAATGATATGGACTGTTATGTTAAACACTGCTGGTGGTAATGTGGGAAATAGCAGAACATCTGGGCTATTTGCTCAGAATTAATTAACCTGGCTCTTCACTTACAGATAAACCAGTTCCTCATGTCTCCTTGCCTGGGAATAGCCCGATACGTGGAAACTCAAACAATAATTGGCTCCTTATAAACGCAGACAGCCCCAACGTAAGCCCAGCACCGTAACAATGTCTGGTGGGTGTGTGAAAATGAACATATACTAAATATATTAAAGTGGTCCTATACCCAATGTTGGCAAAATATGGGTTCTATTGATCTAGTATGGGGGCTTCCTTACCACAGAAACCCAACAGGGTCTCTCACAGTAAGTGGATAGGAGGGGGACACATACAATGTTTATATAGATAAAGCACTGAGCCATATGTCAAAATGTCATTTATAAATATGGGATCACCCTAACAGACACATACCAGCCAAGAGACATCTGGAGTACAGAGTGCTAGTCCCTTACCATAAACTGGTTGAACTCACAATGACTCAGTAAACAGCTTTATTGTTGCCTCTGATCTATTTGATTTTGTTCTATTTTTTAAAAAAATTGCAAATGTAATATATGACTGTTGGTGATATGTCTAAAAGGAAAAATGAAACAGAAAAAAAAAATTATTTAAAAGGAATAAAAATAGATCAACTTCCTAGCTTAACATGTCTGTGTTCTGTGCATATCAATATTTTCTTTTTAATTGACCATTGTGAAATATGGATATTTCTTTGCAACTCTTCTTAGAGGGACAATATCATGGAGTTGATACTTAGGTGAGCTGATGCTTAGACCAGCCTTTTGTACCTGCATTATAAGGAAAAGGACAGTTTGAAGTTGGACAGTTTTTCACTTACCTGAATGGAGCACTTGCCCTTGACCAAAACATGTCCAGCGGCATAGGGATCCCCATAGCAACCATAGCTGTTATGAGGTATAGCTGGGAGGTATTTCAACTTCTTCCCCAAGCCTCTCCAGTAAAAAGGTATTTCAATAGGTTTGCAATGTGAAATATATTCCCTTGATCCATGACAGACCTATAGGCCCGGATGCAACATTTGGACATGCCCCCAACCCAGCTGCAAAAACAAATCAGCACAGAAAACCAAATTACCATTCCCATAAAAAAAAAATTTAAGACGTTTAAAAACACACAAACATACTTTACCCATACACCTAGCACAACTAAGAATCAGATTCCAACAGTGTTTCTTAACTTGGATCCTCAAACCTTACCCTTGTTAAATAACTGACAAACCGACACTGGTAAGAAGCTTGGCACATAGAGGCTGGTTAAATTGGTAAATTTTGAAGGTGAATGTTAGAGTGAACATACATACATAAACATACCTTCTGACAATCCCCTTTATAAGGGAACACATGGGCAGAGCTGCATAGGATGGGGCAATAAAAGTGAACCTGATCTTAGCACAGCTCTGTGCAATGCATCTCTAATTAGTGTATTGTTTTAAAAGGGAATATTGGAGGGTATGCGTACATTAGGGTTGCCACCTCTCCCTTTAAGACCTAAACACATATAAAATCTACATGCTCTGTGGCGTAACTAGGAATCACTGGGCCACCCAGCAAAACTATGATGGGGCCCCTATCTGTGCTTCATCCACAGTGGTTTTCTGTGGAGGAGGCTATATCTGTAATTAAAAAAAGTTGGGGTCCCACTGGCTACCAGGCTCCCCTGCAGTTGCTCATCCTGGTAGTTACACACTGTTCATGCTGCAGTGCTAACCAGTTGATTAAATGCAATGCTGTATGGCTACACTAAAACCTATGGCAGCCGTGCACATTAATCTAATGTAAATACAGACCAGCCGGTCACCATGTAGATTTTATATGTGTTTGGGACAGATCTATTGACTTGCTTATTATAGGGAACTTGTAATGTAGGGATTGGGCAGTAAAATAGTTCATTGTACATAAGACCATGAGTTTGTGTAAGAGTTCAAACACCCCTAATTTTTTTTTTTTTTTTTAATAACTAGTAATCTATATGATTTGTGAAATATTTCTACAACATGTTGGGAATTATCTGAATTGTTAATTATTTGTATACCTTTCCCCCTTAATCCCTCCTGTTCCAGATCAGTTACGGTGCTACAGATCCTTCCCTTAGTGACCGAACCACCTTCCCGTATCATTTTCAGACAGTTCAAAGTTCTAAAAGTGACGTTTTTGCTCTTGGAGAGTTGATCCATTATTTCGGTTGGAACTGGGTGGGAATTATTACGTCTGATGATGTCAGTGGAGAGAGAGAAATTCAACTGCTGGAAAAATATCTGTTGAAACATGGGATCTGCATTGAGTTAAAATTAAAGATCAAAGGGACCTTAACCAAAGAATTTATTAGTCAAGCAAAATTAATTATTAAAAAATCCTCCGTCATTATATTATGTGGAACTTTATATTCAAATTACATGGAATTATTTCAGATGATGGGAGAGGAACTCAGTGAAAAAACTTTAGTTATTTCTACCAACTTGGCAAGAAAATTGATACCACTCGGTAATTACTACAATATGTCCAATTATAGGATTTTATTATTATTACCTTATTACCCTTACCAGATAGATGAGTCTGAAAGGAGGAACTTTGTAAAAACCTACACTACCGTACCATATCCAGAATATGATTTGATTGAAGATTATGTGATGTATGATAATTTCTGCTCATCTGAAGACCATAGTAGGAATCATGTACATGAATATTGCCTCAATGTAACTCTCCATAATGAGATTTGTGTGAGAGAGGATATAACTACATACGCTCTCTATAACTATAGCAAAGATCCTTCAGTGTATATTGCAGTAAACATGATGTCCATTGCAATACATAATATGCACACTGACCTTACTGATCCATTAACTGGAAAAAGAATGGAACAATACAATTATAAGCATCAGGTAAATAGTGTACACTGAACATAATATCCAGTGCAGGTGGGTATACTTTCACTTAGGCCACACTGTAGCAAATCAGAGTTCTCCAGAAGTTTACACGTAATGCAGTTCCAGTTGCGCAAAAAAAAATGTAGATTGCATGCTCTCTGATTATAAGATTGCAGCGTAGCACACAGCGGCAACAACTGGCCAACACTAGTGTGTGCTTTTCAACATGTGATCGGATCGCAATCATGATCAGATTGCGTGTTAAAACACGGCATTGTGGCCTAGCCCCAGTCACTTACTGATGCATGTGGCCATATAGCTTCAAATTATTATTTTTTTATTTGCAAGGTAGATTTACCGCCCATGTGTAGAAATGGACTCAAACCCGGTTCCTAAGTGAATTTCATGGATTGTGGATTTCTGATTTTTACAAAATTTTATATTTCTACCTACTTTTTTACTTTAAAGGGCATGTTCACCCTTAAAAAAACAAAAACTGTCAACGTGTTGGATACCTGCTCCCAACCCTATCTGAAATATTCAGCACATTATTAGATCGATTATTAACCAGATATTTAAGGATAATTATTGCCTCCATTCTGCCAGAGTAAGCTGGCTCCTCCCTCCTGCAGTCAATCAAGGCTGTGGCTGCTGACATCACAATGAATGATTCACTGCTGTTTCCCCTGCTGCCTCCTCTGCACATGCTCAAACTTATGAGCATAAGGGAGGAGGCAGGTACCTTTGCCAGGTATCATTAAATACCTGATTACCAATACATGTAATAAACTGGTAAATATAGCAGTTGGGGTTGCAGGCAAATAACTGTTGACTAGGTATTTGTTTTGGTGGACATGTCCTTGAATTTAAATGTAATTCGATTTAGAAATTCTGATTTTTATATGTCGAACTCACGATAATAGCTTTTATGATTGGAAATTGATGAATATTTATTGGGTTTATACAAGCAGATATATGGTTTGTTAATGTATTGTACACAATAAATGTTTTGGATTTTTTTGCATCTTTGTTGGGGCATTGTGTCCCTATGCTCTTCATTGCTATAATCTTGGCACTCGTATAAAACACCTTGGATTGAAACATTCCACGGGTCATGTGTAGGTAGGTTGTGTACATCCTACTCTATTCTGACAAACCAGGGCTTGTCCAGGAGTAGGAAGGTAAAGGTGAACTGCACTGGGAACAAATATTTGTATTTGAAAAGAAAAACAAACGGTCCCTAAAAGCAGAAATCATGGATGGGGTTGGGCTAAAGCCAGATGCAGGAGATACACAAAGTAGAGTGAAAGATTATTGGGGAGTAGGTTTGGATTGAGGGTGGTGGCAGAATGAAAGAATATGGAAAAGAGGAGCAGGGTGAGGACCTAGCGGTTTAGCTCCTCAGCTTATTTACTTTTTAATATTGACATTTAAGTAAGTGAAATTTAGGGTACTACAGTTGCAAGGCTAGAGGAGGACGGGACCCATTGGTCTCAGCATAGGTAGGTTCAATCCCTGCTGATCTCTGATATGGATGTTAGAGAAAGGCAAATGTCAATATTTAAAAAATGATCAACCAGTTCACTAGGCAGCCAATCAAATAACCAGCTACTCTAGTCATTCAATGTACTAGCCCACCTGATAGCCTGCTAATCAGTTCATCTACCAGTCAGTGCAGTTGCCATCCATTCAAACTTGTCAGCCTGTCCACTACCCAGCAGGTTCCCAATCTAGTCAGTCTACATACTAGCCTGTCCACCACACAGACAGCCTTTCAACCAGACAACAAATTGTGAAGGCAGCCCTGTATATTGAAATACAAATTGTGATTAAAAGGTTACAATGAACAAAACCAAATGTATTAAAAGGGCATGTCCACCCGTTTTTAGAACTTTTTCTGAGAGGCAGCCAATCACGGACGCGGCTTCCGGCTGTACCGAAAGTCGGAGGAAATAGGCAATGTAAGTAATGATCAGGGGGAGTTTTGCTTCAAATAACTATAGCGTTTGGGCTTGGGGGATGGAGACCTGCACTACAGAAAAGGGGATTTACACTAGGGGGAGGAAGAGAGAAACGGTAGGGAGAGGGAGGGGGGAGGGCTGCAGTGCGCATGTCAATATGGACTCAGCCAGGCTCCTGGTGGTCAGTTTTTTGGACTTTACAAGGACATTACAGGAGAACCATATGGAGCTGGGATGCAAGGTAAGGATTTTACAACACTACACAGTGGGGGTTAAATTATTGTTTTGGGGGTGGACATGCCCTTTAATATAATAAAAATAATCCAGAATAATGGCAATATTTATAAAATTATTTAAAATTAAAATACTGATGCCTTTTGGATACAAAAAAATTCAATGGTACAGTTCATTGAATCTAAATAAACTTACCGGAACCACCAGGTTATCCTGCCACATTCCATTCTATGCTCATGCAGCATTTGACTTTTATCTTAGCAATTACAATAATTATTATAACAAATCATAAAAGAAAGATGATAAAGTTGTCAAAAAAGTTCTTAAACCAGGAACCTATGCAGTCGAGCCACTTGAAAGGAGTCCAGCCCTCTGCTGCAATGTTCCTTGTTTTCTTCTGCAGACTGTCAACTTTAGTCAGGTGGGCTTGTGTGAGTCATGGGAATCTTCAATCCAGCTACAGCATTCTGTACCGATTAGGGCACACACACCTCCTTTGGCTGCTAGGATGTAGTCCAATGCCATCCTGTTCTGTAGAGCCACTTTTCTGACCTGTGAAAATTCATAATTAATAACAGGCTGGGAACCACATCCATGCCTGGTTCTCTCTTTGCAATGTCATGTGATGCATGGTTGTCATGTGCTTTATCTAATATGTTAAGTGGATTTGAGGGCGTGGCAGGGTCAGGATTTGATACCTTACCCTTATTGCTTGGACCACAGCCCCTAAGGTGCAAATTCCCACACGCCTCTGGGTAGCCACGAGTATTCTTTGCTCTCACAGATGAAGTGTAATCCCTGTTTTAACACAATAGGGGCCATGTTTGAATGTTGCTAAAAATCCCAGCTCCAACCATTCAATGTTCTTCCGGCAGAGATCATTACAAGTTTAGGTGTCATGTCCTGTAGTGTCGGTCGTAGTTGTATTGCTCGCCAAGCATTACCAGGAATGTGGAATGTGATGTTATCAGTGTCTTTGAATGCCTTGGGAGGAACACATGGATGGTGTGCGGACTACACCAGCAATTTGAAGGAATATGCAATGTGTGGAGTTGACTTTCCTCGCAAAGTTCCTGTCGAAAATAAAGAAACCAAGCCTAAATAGAGGTGGGGGGGTTCGACACCAACTGTCTGCCATGTACAATGCTGTTTTAACACCTTACTCTGGGCGTTCCTATAACACCTCTTAGCCACTATCCAATCACACCCTTAACACCTGGCTGTGATATGCTAATTGGGATTTTCCAGGGTACATAATTGCCACAGATTCTTGTACAAGTCATTCTGAATTGAGAAAGCCAGTCGGATGACTAGCGAAACGTCTTCAAGAACTAAACTTCAAGTCCAGTTGATCTAATTGAATACAACAGATATACCATGACCTGGATGAATGAGAACCTTCACAAGCAAAGTTCCTGTCGAACTTTAGTGTCGATGTGTGCACATAGTCTATTTTGTTGAGGTCATGTCTGGTGATAGGGGCACTTCCTTATTGTTAATGGGCAGATGTTAACATAGCCAGCTGTTAGTAACCTCTAGGGCTTTAGTTAACTGATGATATAATAACCAAATGGTTAGCTTGCCATTCATAGAGGTTAGCTTGCCATCCATAGAGGTTGGCTTTCCCTGGTCTTGCACGGCAGCGGTGACGAATGGGTTAACTTCCCATACTTGATAGAGTGGACAGGCCCCTCCCCCAAGCTAATAAAAACCCTGATTGGGCCCCTCACCTTTACCTTTTTTCTTCCTGTTTTCACGAGTGGCAGGTCTTAGGCTCCCTCCGGCATTGTGGGGTCTCTCTCTCTCTCTCTTTCCCCATCTCTGTCTCTGCACTTAATTCGCTGGCGTGATGTGCAGTAGAGGGTGACATGCGCCAGGAGCCAGTTTTACTCCGGTATGGACTTCCGGGTCTACCGCAAGTTCCCACGAGTTTACGATGACATCATCGCGCACGCTAGCGTTTTCGGATTTCCGCGAAAATTTTACATTTCATTTGGAAGCAGGTAATCTGGCACCAGGTTTGGACACTCCTGCCTGCAGCAGTCTCCTATGCGCCGTTGGTTTCCATCTGCATGTTGTATTGTGAGTAATACAATGTATTGGCTTCAGTCCCAGTACTCTGCTGCTGAAGATCTCTAACTTTTAATCTCTGTGTTCCTTTTCAGATGAGATGAGCTCATTGATCGCAATTCCATTCGCAAGTCCCTTCCCTCATCCAGACCTCTCAGGGGAGCATCATCTTCTTCCTTCTCTTCAAATCCAAGCTTAAGAGAGGCAAAGTAGTACCGCCCTGGCAGACCCTTTTCTCAATCTCTCTGGAGGGGAAACTCCTCCACACAGTCCTTTCGGGGCAGGGGTTCCAAGTCCAGGAATTG
The DNA here is from genome assembly GCA_019447015.1 of Hymenochirus boettgeri. NCBI lineage: Eukaryota > Metazoa > Chordata > Amphibia > Anura > Pipidae > Hymenochirus > Hymenochirus boettgeri. The sequence continues at coordinate 40,331 of JAACNH010001450.1, read as the reverse complement.
GCAATTCTGAAGGTTTGCAGACCCTTCATCTTCTTGTGGGAGGGAGGCTCTTCTCCTTCAGGGAGGTGTGAGGCCAGACCACGACTGACTCTTGGGTGCTGAATGTCTTACAAGAAGGTTAACAGACTGAAATTTCTCTATTCTCCGAGAACAAGCAATTTCACCCCTTCCAGTTGCCCTCATTCTCCAAAGGCAAAACCTATTAGGTTTTTTACAGGAGTTACTGGACAACATCATTATAGAGAAAATACTTCCATCTCAGAGAAATTCAGTAATATTCTCAAACCTCTTCCTCAAAAGAAAGAAAAACAAAGATTTTCGTCCCATCCTCAATTTCAAACAAGTCAACTCTGTATTTTTAATAAAGAAATTTAAAATGGAAATTCCTCAGGTTCTCTATCCTCAACTCCTTCTTTCAATAAAAAGTCCTTCCATTTAGTCTTGCCACGGCGCCTTGAGTATTCACGAAAATCCTGATACCTGTAATAAATACGGCCGGGGTACAGGTACGCTTTCAGGAGGAGACCCAAGTCTGTAAGTTTGGATACTGTAGCAGATGAGGCTGATGGGAATTGTATGCAGGATACTCATGCACTACTGGAAACTGGATACCAAGGAGAAGGTGCTGCTGGGAACTGGGATGCTGGAACAGGCTAGGTAAGTCTCTTATGCAGAAACAGGTAAGGTAAGTCTCTGGAACTGGCAAGGTAAGTATAGTCTCTGGAACTGGCAAGGTAAGTATTGTCTCTGGAACTGGCAAGGTAAGTATTGTCTCTGGAAACAGGAGAGGTAAGTAGAATCGGAGCCTGAGCCTGGGTAACAAACGTTACAATTGGGCGCCGGGTCCAGGAGGACGCCGGGACCGGAGCGGCAGGTAAGTTTGTGATGGTACAAAAAAAAGGATTCTAGTGCACAAACAATTTTAATTGCATATTGGCTTCCTCCATATGGTTGCTACTACAAACAGTCTGCTAAACCCTGGATTTATAAAAGCAATTAGTTCAATAAGTTGGCCAAATTATTTTAAGCCCAGTCATTATGTCAAGGTTGCTTTCTTTAACTGGGTCCTAACCTACTGGTACTTTTTGGCTGCATGAGCTGACAGCTTCTCCTTTGTGGCCTGGATGCTTGAAGCTGACTTTCTAGTTTAAAGTACTTTACTCAAACGAGCACATGACCTAACTCTAGGGGGGGGCACCGGACCAAATGGAGTTTCTCTGGAAAACACCTGTGAAAAGCTTTGACCAGTTGAGGAGCATGCAATTCCGAATGTTTAATCCAGACTCTTTCTTCTGGACCAAAACCTTTCCAGTGGATCAGATACTGACAAGATCTTCTAAAGAATCTAAGGCCATAATTATAAACCCGCGGTATCGCTTTTTAGCGATCACGGTCATAAATGTACAATCGCGATCAGACATTTACGACCGAACGTTCGGTCATAGAACACCATGCGGTAGTAAACTACCGCAATAGTATTCTATGGGGATCGTAATTCTATGATTTTGTTATCGTAGATTTACGATCGGTATCGGAAACTTACGATCGATACAGTAAATGTACGACAACGATCGTAAATTAATGATCGTTAAACTAATTAGAAATTAACGATCGGTTTAACGATCATTTTACCGATCGTTAAAGGTGCAGTATCGCTAAAAAGCTATACCGTGCCTTTACAAATATGGCCCCTAGAGTTTCAACCTCAAATTCTTGTTGACCATCAATGGAAATTGGGACAGGAGATAGAGGCTTGGAATATTGATTAGATCATATTGGTTTGATGAGAGAAATATGAACAGCAACCGGGCCCACTAATTCCAGAATAGGGAAAGGACCAATGAATTTGGGTCCCAATTTGGAGGAAAGGACACGTAGATTAATATGAGCAGAGGAGAGCCCCACTTTATCTTCAATGGTGTAAGATGGTGGTTCTCTACGTCTCCTATCAGCAGCATTATTTTATACAAGAGCAGACTTCCGAAGGCAGATTTCCGTAGAATGCCAGATAGCCAACATCTGGGAAGCTGTGTCATTGGCAGCGGGTACTGGTGTGAAAAGAAAATCTTGGGGAAAACATCAAGGATTAGTTCCAAAGACACAAAAAGGGAGATTACCCAGTAGAGGCATGAGGTGCAATTTTTTGGGCAAACTCAGCACAAGGCAAAAGGTCAGACCAATCATCCTGAGTATAGGAAATGTAACAACGAAGGTATTGTTCAAGAGACTGGTTAGTGCGTTCAGTAGCCCCATTGGACTGCAAGTGGTAAGCCAAAGAAAACTGTAACTTGATACTCATGGATTTACATAGAGCTCTCCAAAAATTGGAAATAAATTGAGTACCTCTGTCAGACACTATTTCAGAAGGGAGTCCATGAAAGCGGAAAATGAAAAATAAATAGTTGTGCTAACTCCACGGAAGACTAATAACTGTGTTTTTCTTGGAAGGTGAAAGTTTAACAATAAAGTTCATAGATAAATGGGTCCAAGGTCTGGACGTAATGGGTAGGGGTTGAAGAAGACCACAAGGTAGAGTGCTAGAAGATTTGGATTGAGCACAGCTGGTACGAACTTTAATAAAGTCTTTAACATCTTTCCTCAAATTGGACTACCAAAGGGAACAGGTAAGAAGGTCAAATGTTTTATTAACACCAGGATGTCAGGCTTGCTTGGAACAATGAGTATGTTGAAGGATAGTTTTCCGAACTGGTTGAACCGGGAAAAGAATAAGGACCCCCGTGTTTGGTGGGGATTTAGCCTTTTAAGATTCTAAATATATTCGAGATTCTTATGATCGGTAAGGATGGTGATAGATGAAGAGGTGCCTTCTAATAAATGATGCCACTCCTCGAGGGCCAGCTTGATGGCAAGAAGTTCCCAATTAGTGACATCATAGTTCCATTCGTTGGGTAGCAATTTCTTAGAAAAGTAAGTATAGGGATGGAGGTTCTCTTTAATGCCTTGTCTTTGGTAAAGGACAGCTCCTGCACCCAAGTCAGAAGCGTCAACTTCGGTGTGAAAGGGAAGGCTAGGATCTGGATGAACTAAAACTGGTGCTCCGGCAAAAGCTTCCTTGAGCTGTTTGAGCTTCAAGGGCTGCAGGAGTCCATGAATTAGGCCTACCTACTTTTTTTGATCAGGGCTAAAATCGGAGAAATTATAGAAGAGAACCCTATAATGAATTGTCTGTAATAGTTGGCAAAGCCGATGAATCTTTGAATGGCTTTGGTTCCCACAGGAAGAGACCAATCTTGAATGGCTAAAACTTTAATAAGATTCATCCGGAAACCTTGCACAGACACAATGTAGCCAAGAAAGGATACTTGAGAACATTCAAAGAGACACTTTTCCAGTTTGGCATATAAATTATTTTCTCTCAGACGCAGTAACACCTGTTTAACATGGAGGCGGTGTGAGTATAGATCTTGAGAGAAAATTAAAATGTTGTTGAGATATACGACTTCTGAGATCTCCAACAGGTCTCGGAAAATGTCATTCACAAACTCTTGAAATACCGCTGGAGCCTTACAAAGGCCAAAAGGCATTACTAGATACTCGTAGTGACCGTTTTCCACTCATCTTCTTTGCGTATACAGATTAGGTTGTATACCCCACGAAGATCTAGTCTGGAGAATTTCTTTGCCTCTTTGATCTGGTCAAACAGTTCTGAGATGAGAGGAAGAGGATAACGATTTTTAATAGTGATCTTATTTAGACCCCGGTAGTCAATGCAGGGACGTAGACGTCCGTCTTTTTTTTCAACAAAAAAGAAACCTGCTCCAGCCGGGGAAGTGGAAGGTTGAATGAACCCCCAAGACAAATGGTCTTTAATGTTTCATGGCTTGAGTTTCAGAGGAGGACAAAGCATATGTGCGTCCTCGAGGTGGCATTGTACCAGGGAGAAGATCAATGGGGCAATCATAGGATTGGTGTGGTGGTAGTTTCTCAGCTTGTCTTTTACAAAAAACATCAGAAAAGTCAAGATAACATTCAGGGATTTAATAAATCCACAGATTTATTTTCACAGTTAATGGCGGAGCAATGAATTGGGGAAGTAGGAAGGCAATTATCAAAGCAGAAAGGACTTAAGTTCATTGGAAGTCCACAGATCAGGGGGGCAGATGGACTTTGGATAACCAGTAAGGATAAACGTTCTTGATGAAATATGCCTACACGGAATAGGACTTCAAAGGTAGACTGGGAGATAAATTCCAAGGCCAGTGGTTTATTGTCTATTGCCAGAACCCATAGAGGTTGATGTAGATGAAGAAGGGGAAGACCCAGTTGTGAAGCAAAGGTAGAGTCAATAAAATTCCCAGCTGCCCCAGAGTCAACAAAGGCCTGAGTGGAAAATGATTGAGAATTAAAACATATAGTGGCAGGCAGGAAGAGTTTAAGCGGATCACAACTAGTAGGAGACTTGAGATTACCTAGAAGGAGTTCCTCCTTAACTTCTAGGTCCTGGAGCAATTTTTTTTTGGGATTTTTCTTTGTGAGAAAGATGAGTGCCACTAACCTGCATAGGCTCATCTGCAGAGGGGACTACGGGTGTAAAGGGTTGGAAAGGATGGGTGAAGGTTTTAGAAGTGTTGTAGCGAGCTGTAGATCTCTCTGCCTGTCGCTCACGGAAACAGGTGTCAATTTGGATACAGAGGGTAACCAGCTCTTCCAAGGGGGCAGGCATTTCCATAGAAACTAGATCATCATTCAAGCGATCAGAGAGTCCTTGCACAAAGGCTGCACTAAGTGCTTCTCTATATATACAGGATGTCTCCACAGCGAGAGTACAAAATTCTATGGCGTACTGTCCCACTGAACAAGAGACTTGACGGAGTTGCATCAAGCGGGACGAGGCAGCCAAAGTTCTTCCCAGAGCATTGAAGACCTTGCAGAACATATCCAAGAAGGTGGTGATATTGTTGATGATGGGATCGTCTTTTTCCCATAAGGGAGAGGCCCAGGCCAAAGCAAGCCTTCAAGCAAAGCAATGAAATAACCTACCTTGGCCCGGTCAGAAACAAAATGGGATGGCTCAAGTTCAAATTGATTCTGGCACTGGTTTAAGAATCCTCTGCAGGCTTGGGTATTACCGTCAAAATGGGAAGGTAGGGGCACCTATGAGGTGCAGGGTCAGCAGGACCAGATGGCATCGGAGCTGGCATAGGAGCGGAAGCTGGGGGAAGTCGGGCAGCCAGAGAGTCCATGTATTGGGCCAACTTCCCCTGATGATGTTCAAATTTGTTAATGCGTTTTGAGAATGCCTGGAGGGTTTTACCCAAATCTACCATGGCCTCCTCAGGCATTTCCATGGTCCGATTGCACTGTAACGGCCGGGGTACTCACAGGTATGCTTTCAGGAGGAGACCCAAGTCTGTAGGTTTGGATACTGGAGCAGATAAGGCTGATGGGAATTGTAGGCAGGATACTGAGGCACTACTGGAAACTGGATACCAAGGAGAAGGTGCTGCTGGGAACTGGGATGCTGGAACAGGCTAGATAAGTCTCTTATGCAGAAACAGGTAAGGTAAGTCTCTGGAACTGGCAAGGTAAGTATCTCAAGTCTCCTACTATAGACACCAAAAAATCCATCCTTACTGCATCACAAACAATACAGTTCCTGGGTTAAATTCTAAACTCAGAACTATCAATCTCTGTCCCAGACTCTCGGAAACAGGAGATAAGAAGAGAAATAAAAAACCTTATAGCCCACCCCATAACTGCGGCTTGAATATGCCAACATGTTCTGGGCAATGCTTTATATCAGAGATCTTCAGTCACTCTTTTTAAATCAGATTTGTCAAGAACTAGGGCCAAACCAACTGATATTCCTTTCTCACCCGGTATTGACAGAATTAAGATGCCATGAGGTCAGCCAACTTAGTTACACTTAATCTGTGCATCTCCAAAGTCAGACTCCACAATCACAACACCTCCTTAATTCTCCAATGCACTTAAAGTCACCTAAGCAGCAGACATCAAATAGAGTAGGCCATAAATGCTATGCTTTGGGTATACCATCTTGGAGACATATCAACGTATCCAACAAACATATCTTCTTAGACACTATTCAGGAGGGGTATCGGGACTTAGTTATAATATCACGGAGTAACACTTATCCCTGTACCTTTCCAAAGTCCTATTCTGCCAATAACATCTGTGTCTCTTCGCCTGTCCCCCGAATCAACCAAATTCAGTGACCGGTATCAGGTCTTACTACAGCTCCCAGCAGACTGGTTTTCACGGCACTATTGTCTTCACTCATCCCACCTCCGCATTAGACTTTCTCCCCAACTTCATGTACACACAATTAACAACGTATTGGTGGCCATACTCCTGGATAGACACCGCTATAGTTCAATCAACAAGTTCAAGTCTAAGGTTGGGCTCCTCCGCCATTAGCCCCTCAGCCTCACCAAACACCAATGCGCATTTCGCGCCCTAGCCGAGCGCTTCGTCAGGGTATTGCGTCATCACTCTAGCGCCTCCTTTTATCACTGATCCTTAAAGGCACATTAGTTCTAAACACTTTAGCATTCCATAATGGTAGTACATTATAATGTTTGTGATTTCCAATGGCTTACTTTTTACCAATCATAGACTGTTTCTTACAAAAAACAAGAGAACTGAATGTCCTCCTTTAATCCATGTGGGTGAACTGATTTAAGCTTTACAATCCATTCTGCTTCTACCTGCAACAGTTGTTTATTTAAATTGCCCATCAAAATTGCCCTTATGTGCTTCAAATACATGTTTAGCAATAGCACTTATATTGGCCTTTCTATTAGCCTTTTGTACATGCTCTTATATGCTCTCTCTTCCTTACACTTAATTTCCTAATTGTTTTGCCAACATATCTAGCTCCACAGTGGCAAAGGGCTAAAAATACAACTCCCCACATTTGGCAGGTTACTTCCTGATTCAGTTCCCACCATTGTCCATTGGGTAAAGTTATTCTAGTTGTATTCCCCATATATGGGCACATGTTACATCTTCCACATTTCCTGGCTCCTTTTTTATTTTTACATTTTTCATCCCTATTGCCAATATTTAACCAACTGTCTAGTGGGCCTAGACTCCGCACAAAATGACTTGGACTTAATTTGTCCTTTAAACTTGCTGCTTGTTTAGCTTTTAAACTTGGGACTTGTCCTACTTTGTCTCTCAACTGTCTATCATTTTCCAACCAATGCCAGTGTCTCCTCAATACTGTTGAAATATCTTGCCACTGTTGGTTAAACCTGGTAATCACTCTTAATTTATTATTAGTTGTTTTATTATTTTTGTATACAAGTAGATTCTCCCTTGTGGGGGCACAAGACACCCCCATTGCTGTGCCTCTAAGTTGGCGATAATGCCACCCATCAAAAAGAAAAACATTGTTTTTGAGAATGAATTCCAAAAGTTTCATGGTGAAGTCACTATGGGCATCATATTGATTCCCTCTAGATCTAAGGAAGTACTCACAGGCCTCAAGGCCAACCCAGTGTGGGATGGAGGAATATAAACTCTCAACATCTAAAGTTACCATTATTGTATCATCATCTACTTCCACATTGGCTAAATGGCGCAAGACATCCCCTGTGTCTTGAACATAAGATGACAAAGAGCCCAAAAAAGGGCGTAAAATTTGATCAACATACAGACTAATTTTTTCCGTGGGTCCCTCCATCCCAGACGCGATGGGCCTCCCTGGAGGCCTTGTGAGACTCTTGTGAACTTGTGGAATAGTATAAAATGTGGGGAATCTGGGAGTTGGATTAAAAAGAAATTCTCTTTCTTTGGGGTCCAGTACCTTATCTTCCAAACCTTTATTTAATAGCTTCAGAAGGCTGTTTTGTAATGCAGGTAAGGGGTTAGCATTTAATCTTACATATTGGGTCTTATCCCTCAATTGGCGCATAACCTCCATATGATACATTGTCTTGGTCATCACGACCACATTCCCCCTTTATCTGCATTACGTACAATCCAATCCTTCCTAGACCGTATATACTGAATAGCTTGTCTCTCCCCTTTGGACAAATTATGTTTTAAGATTGTCTGTTCCCCCAACTTTTCAATATCATCAATAACATTATTTACAAAATTTGAGATATTAGGGAAGCCCTGTATGGATGGAAACCATGCTGATTTCTTTTTCAAAATAGAGTGTCTTGTTATTTCAGGGTCCACTCCTGGGCCCTGTGCTAGTTCATTATTTAATGCCTTCAAAGTCTCTAATGCAGGTAAATCCTGCCTGGTTAACATCTCCATACTTGGCTTCCCCTCATAGATTTTAGTTAATACACATTTCCTTGCAAACAAATGAATATCTTTAATGAGTTCAAATTACCAGAATTACAATTCATTCTTCTGAAAGGGAAAAGAAGCCATGGTAGCCTCTTGGGCCTTCCGTGCTCAATCAATTCCAGAAGAAATTTGCCAAGCAGCAACTTGGTCTTCTATGTCCACCTTTTTAAAACATTATACTGCAGCTCAAGCTAATTTTGGGAGGAAAATCCTCCAGTCTGCTCTCTCTAATAATTACAAGTTGTGCATCATATTCTGTGTCCCGCCCTGCTTTTAAAATCCCATTTGTCACCACTGCCGTGCAGGACCAGGGAAAACTGAAAATCCTATCATACTTACAGTGATTTTCTTTTCCTGGTCCATAGAATGGCAGTGGTCCAATTCCCTCCCTTCCTTCTATTCTCGCTCAGACAGTCATCCAAAGTCAAAGGTGAGGGGCCCAATTAGGATTTTTATTAGCTTGGGGAGGGGCCTGTCCACTCTATCAAGTATGGGAAGTTAACCAATTCGTCACCACTGCCGTGCTACGGACCAGGAAAAGAAAATCACTGTAAGTATGATAGGATTTTCAGTTGTCTATGTGTGGGTACGTTCTGTGGTTTACGTTCTCCTTTTTGCCACGTGTCATTTTCTCGACAGCTTTGTTTAGCTATTGTAATAATTATAGATGTTTCCCCATAAGCATTTTTAATTGTGTGTGAGATTGTGAAACCTTCGTTCATCTTGCTACTATAGAATTGTTTGGTGAGGTATCTTGTTATCTGCATGTTTAGATTGGTGTGTGTGTGTTACTCTGTGGCCACAGGCCGTAGAGTGTTACAATGAACTGTGGGTCTGTGACATTGTATGTTGTGACAATGCATGTGGTGGCTGGCTGGTTAGTGTAATATTTAAAAATGTGATGTTGAATCTTCCCAGGTTTACATGTCCTGTGAGATTGTGCAGTCCACTGTCTTTTTATTATACTGTGCCTTATCTAAAAGAAGGTTCTTTACAGCTTCCATACCCTTAATGTGGGGGGTATTTAGAGTATAGAAGCTATAGAAACTATACATACATACATAATGAAGAGACAGTAGACTATTTTATGAGACTGCTGAAATTTATTTTATGTGATAACTAATTTTCTGGTAAATGCCATGGGATCCAATGCTGCTCCTGCATATGCTAACATCTGTATGTGTTCTTTTGAGGAAAGACACATCTATGTACACACCAATGTCTTCCTGATTTGGGGGGGGCAGCATTAGATCCCTTCAGGACTTTATCAGTAGTCTAAATATGTGTGATCTATTTCAGGATGTGCCACTTACAGCTTGTAAAAAAATCTACTACATTAAAGGGGAACAGTCGTCCAAAAATGACTTTAGGTAAATTGATAGGAATTGCTCTCCTGAGAATTTTTGCATTGTATTGTCATTGTTTATTTTGCATCGTTTTGAAGATATTTACATTTTTGTGTGTGATATGGCAGCAGCATCACCAGGTTCCCTTCACTTCCTGCTTCCTGCTCTGAAACCATGTTGACAGTCATTCTGCCCTGTGTCTCCTCCTCCCCTTGCAGCCCCCCTCCTCTTGCAAGCCCCCCCTGGCCCCTCCCACTCATGGATCCAATGGCCCCTCCATTTGCAGGCCCCCCTTAGCCCCTTCCCGTACAGCCCCATGTGGCCCCACCCACTTGTGGGTGTTTTAGCCCTGCCCACTCACGGGTTGCTTAACTATGCCCACTTGCGGGTATCTTAGCTCAGCCCACTCACAGGTGTCTTGGCTCCGCACACTAGCAGGTATCTTAGCCCCACCCACTCACAAGTGCAGTGGTCCTGCCCACTCGCAGGTGCCGTGGGCCACTCAGACACCCCTCTCTACAGAAAACAGTGTGAAAACAGCCTTTTCAGGCAGAGTGAGAACAGAGTGAGAACTCTGCCTGAAAAAGGCTGTTTTCACATAGTGAGAGAGAAGGGCTGTTGATTCTCTTACCTACTTTGCAGCTGCACAGCAGGCAGGGGGAGAGACTTCCTGTCTCCCTCACACACTGAGGGTGTCTGAGGCTGTGCTTGCCGGCGGCGAGGTGGAGGAGCAGCCTTAGGAATGTCACAAATCAGCCTCCCACCCATTAACATTCTGGTCAGTAATTTCTTTATATCTTGGGCTGTGGAGCACGTAGAGAGGTGGTCGTTTTAAAGGTAGGACACTAGCCTTTCATTAGAAGACAATTCCCCTTTAAAGGGCATGTCCACCCCCAAAACTAAAATTTAACCCACTGCTAGCCTCACTGTGTAGTGTTTATCGACTGCTCCAAATGGTTGTCCTGCAGTGTCTGCCTAAGCCCAGGAAAGTGAAGGGTAGGAGCATGTCTGTGTGTGTGAAAAGGTTTCTGCTTCTTCTCTGTCCTAACTGTAGACTGGCATGCGCTGTGGGGATGATTCTCCCCCTCCCTCCCTCCATCCACATCCAGATTCATCTGTGCTGCAGTGTTTGTTAAAATAAATTATTTTCTGTACTGTAGCCTTTTCCCTCCCAACATAACTGCATGGTGTATTTGTAAAAAAAAGTAGCAGGTAACTTATTTCTAGCCTACTTTACAGAGGTACAGTAACATTACAGACAGAGGTCGCAGAGACGAACGCTGGTAAGTCTAAATTTTTTGGACAAATAACACATGCGATTAGGGTTGGCTGGGGGGAGGCTACACTGCAGAAACATGTTTAATTTCAGGCGGACATACCCTTTAAAGGACAGGTTAGTCAAGGCTGACTTACTTGTCAAACAACATACCTATTTTAGCACAGATTGTCCATTAATTGCAAACATTTACACGATAGTGACCAGCTGCCATTTTTGTATTGGAACAAATTAACAAGTTATCCAAGTGCCAACTAAAACATCATGATCTCTGCTTGAGGAAAAATACATGGTTTTCCTCCTTTTGTCAGGATCCCAGCCCCCACTCTCTCCATTCCTTCCTTCCATGATCAAGGAGGGGATTTTTCAGTCACTCCTCAGCTGGCACCCAGAAGCATGTATCTGGAGTGCAGAGCTAAGGAGAACGAACTTGGTATACCAGCAGAGATGTATGATCTCATGCTGTACAGTGTCTGCACTCTAGTTTCTCAAGGAAATTTTCCCCAGTATGTGCTTTCACTTTCAAGATGACCACCTTTGCTGGCAAGGGGACCCACTCGAACAGGGCCTTGATTTAAGTCCAATATTTGGCAGGAGTGTGGTTTTGAACCCTCTGTTTTTCTAGATAAGTCCAAATTCCACTTGCTGGGCTGAATAAGAAGGTGTCAATTGGCCAGCCTCTAGTGTGATGAACCCCCCAGCTGTTTGAGATATAATGGCATAGAAGGAGCTTCATCTACATTTATATTGCCTGGATCAAACCACTGAGTGAGATCTGGATCGGGCAGCAACTACTTACTTACCAGAGATAGATGTCTGGTTTTCTCTTCATTTAGCTGGAGGCAGTCATAGTCCTCGGAATCACTGTCCTCTGGAGGGAGGAAGGTGGCTAGATTGAGGACTGTGCAATCTTTAACCTCTATTTCCCCAGATTCCAACAGGAAGGACTAATACTTGCCTAGGCGTGCCGAGTAGAAGTAATGTGTCTTCACTCGTTGCATAGTTTCCGCAGCCGTGTGGGAAGTATACACAGTTAGTAATTGCCCTAGGCGAATGACTGATACCTTTTCGGTGAGAAGTGCTGCTGCCACTACCACTCTGACATAGGTAGGAGCTCTTCGAATGACGGAATCTACCTGGACACTCTTGTGAGCCACCGCAAGTTTCCTGGAAAAGGACGCCATTCCCTGTTTTTCCTGAAACAGCACAGAACAATTGGAAAGGTTTAGTTGGGTCAGGACATTTTAATGCTGGTGCTTGTGTAACTAAGTGCTTCAAAGTTAAGAAACAGGTCTGCATTTCCTCTGTCCACTGAAATTCCTGAGACAGTGCAGCATACAGAGGTTTTAAAAGAGTGTTGACATCTTAAATAAGTTGGCGACAGTTTGAAACTGTCCCAATGACTTGTGGTTAGTGGGAACTTTAACGTGTTCGATTTTTGACTTCCTGCCTGGGTCAATATGCTTTGTTCCAAGGCCAAGAACATGGGACTTGCACCATCTGGAGAAGCGAGCAGTAAGGAGTGAAGTAGAACTTGCACTGGGTGTTTCATGTTGTCTTCTTCGGGTGCAAACAAATCAGCTTCATCAGCAAAGCACTGGAGTAATGGGGATCATCTACTTTTTATCCAATTCAATGTTATCCTTGTTTCTATAAATAGAACATTTCAAAATGTTACACTGTAGTGATGGTCTTAGAAAAAAACTCCTACTTTCCTCCTCCTCCAGTGACTATGCAGGGCAAGGAGAGTGGTTGAGTGTACGTTTGGTATTTTTGTGAATGGCAAATACTTAGTGGTGCATTATGTAGGTGCAAGCCCAAGCGTGTTGTCACCATTATCAAAGCAACCTGTATTCTCATAATTATTGAGAAGAGGGGAACATATGGAGAGAACACAGAGAACACTAACTACCCTCAACATCATGGACCAGTACCAAGAGGCACTTTGAGTGCATTAAATATAACAAAAAATCCTGAACAATACTTTATCTGCCCACTTGGAGTAGTTTCATGGCAAGAAAACTGCATTTTTTGTATAATAGATTCTGAAGATTAATAAAAGCTATGGCTCTTGGGAAAAGCTATTTAAATGTTTGTAGCTGTCCTTAGTGCTCTATAATGTTTACCAGATGTACGTTTTTGGAACAAATAATGGTCTGAATGACTTTCATCCAAGATTATCTTATTTTCCCGTTTAACAAAGCAGGATTGGTACAGGTCGGTAATTGTTTATATGAACATTCAGTTGCCATACCATACCATACTATAATAGATGAGGAAATAATACTTTCTGCAATTGTTCTATAAAAATGATTTAAAATATGTCCAGTAATCCCCATTTTACCCAGCTGTAATCATCCATCAATTAAAATTTTTTTACTGATGAAGAATAGAGATAGACTAGAACTCGAACTCGAACTTATCAAGTTTGAATGAACTCAGACATCTCGAACTATCCCGGACCCGGATTTCTCAGACTTTTGAATTTTCGATAATTATCGGATTTGAAAATCAAAAGATCTTCGAAACGTTTATGGGATAATTATAGAATGTTCGAATCATTTATGGGATAATCATCAAATGTTTGAATCGGTTATGGGATAATCATCGAAAATCAAACGCTGGAGCTCAAAAGTATAGTAAGAGTATAAAATCGATTTTTGAAAGTTCTGGATATGCAAGTGTGCTCCCCCGACCGTTTCCCAGGTTCCAGAGCCATTAAGTTACCATTGATATTTTATTTGTAATTCATTAGAACTTTTTCGAAGTTCTAATGATTGCTAGCTTGATTGTTCTAAAGGCCCTTTCCATTCTTAAAGGTTTTAAAAGCCTTTTTCTTCCTATCCATTTGCCTCTTTACATCAGAATTCAGCCACATGGGCGTGGATTTATTTTATTTTACATTTCCCAAGGGTATAAATTTGAATGTGAAATGAGTTAAAAGCCCCTTAAAAACAATCCACTTCTGTTTAGCCCCTTTACCATATAATATCTCGTCCCAGTTGACATGCTGAAGAGCTACTTTTAACCTGGGAAAAATTGCTTTCCTAAAATTAAAAGTCTTTGTTAACCCAGTTCACTTTTCCTTTTGATAACATACGTTATATGTATGTTTCTGAAAAACTGCTGGGACAATTTTGATCCGTTTGTTTGAGGACCTGGAAAAAACAACATTTACATATCTCCCCTTATCCCTTTTTTCAATCCCCTTTAATTGGGGGTGAGAATCGCCTAAGTTGATTGTGGATGAGAACTGACCTTTATGCTGCCATCTGGTGGTGAATCGAGCAATCACCCATGATAATAGGGGATGAGATCTGACCTTTGTGCTGCCCTCTATTGGTAAATCGAGTGATCATCCCTCTGAGAAATGACTGAGCTCAACAAGAATTTGATTTAAAAAAACAGGCAACACCGGGTACTCCATTCGGCATAATCAATATATATATTTGAACCTCATATATAAATCCTGTTGGCAGAGCGATTCAGCTCTGAGCAATTTCCTTCTAAAGGGGTTTGTCTGTTTTTAAGGGTTGCTTTAAAAAACAAATGTTTTATTTACTGTCGTTTAATGTCTGTGAGTATTAACCAAACACAATTTATTTCTAGAAGTGTTCCTGAGTGTAAGGAAATAAAAACAATAAAAAACACTACTAATAAGGTGGTGAGAATTCCAGGACTAGGATTCTAATACACTAGGATTCTGTAACGAATCGAGTCCCGGACGGACGAAGTACTGTACCTTTTAGGAGGAGGGCTGTCAGTAGGCTGGATGAACAACTCGTGGGAGTAGACAGTTCACTGGAGAATGGCAGGATACAAGGCCTGGGTAGATGGTAACAGGAACTATGGCTGAAGACAATGGCTTATGGCTGGTAACAGGAACAATGGCTGAAGACAATGGCTGTTTGGCTGGTAACAGGAACAATGGCTGAAGACAATGGCTGTTTGGCTGGTAACAGGAACAATGGCTGAAGACAATGGCTGTTTGGCTGGTAACAGGAAAATGGTGACAAAGGCTGTTGGCTGGTAACAGGAACAATGGTGAAGACAAAGGCTGTACAAGGCTAAGGCAGGAACCACAGGTAGGGATGCTACTAGGCAGACAACCAGTCTGTCCGGTAGCAGGAACTACGAATAGGCACTCGCACTCTGCGAGTGCCTATTTGAATCTTCGCGCCGATCGGCGTCCGGACGTGGTGACGTCACGACGCCGACGTCCGGCACCGGTGACGTCACCAGTCCCGGACGGCGAGGGAGCGCGGCAGGTAAGATCCTTACGATTCTAAAATAATACTTATTCATATATATCAATATATATATTTGAACCTCATATATAAATCCTGTTGGCAGAGCGATTTCAGCTCTGAGCAATTTCCTTCTAAAGGGGTTTGTCTGTTTTTAAGGGTTGCTTTAAAAAACAAATGTTTTTATTTACTGTCGTTTAATGTCTGTGAATGTATTAACCAAACACAATTTTATTTCTAGAAGTGTTCCTGAGTGTAAGGAAATAAAAACAATAAAAAAACACTACTAATAAGGTGGTGAGAATTCCAGGACTAGGATTCTAATACACTAGGATTCTGTAACGAATCGAGTCCCGGACGGACGAAGTACTGTACCTTTTAGGAGGAGGGCTGTCAGTAGGCTGGGATGAACAACTCGTGGGAGTAGACAGTTCACTGGAGAATGGCAGGATACAAGGCCTGGGTAGATGGTAACAGGAACTATGGCTGAAGACAATGGCTGTATGGCTGGTAACAGGAACAATGGCTGAAGACAATGGCTGTTTGGCTGGTAACAGGAACAATGGCTGAAGACAATGGCTGTTTGGCTGGTAACAGGAAAAATGGCTGACAAAGGCTGTTTGGCTGGTAACAGGAACAATGGTTGAAGACAAAGGCTGTACAAAGGCTAAGGCAGGAACCACAGGTAGGGAATGCTACTAGGCAGACAACCAGTCTGTCCGGTAGCAGGAACTACGAATAGGCACTCGCACCCTCTGCGAGTGCCTATTTGAATCTTCGCGCCGATCGGCGTCCGGACGTGGTGACGTCACGACGCCGACGTCCGGCACCGGTGACGTCACCAGTCCCGGGACGGCGAGGGAGCGCGGCAGGTAAGATCCTTACAGATTCTAAAATAAATACTTATTCGGCATAATCAATATATATATTTGAACCTCATATATAAATCCTGTTGGCAGAGCGATTTCAGCTCTGAGCAATTTCCTTCTAAGGGGTTTGTCGTTTTTAAGGGTTGCTTTAAAAAACAAATGTTTTTATTTACTGTCGTTTAATGTCTGTGAATGTATTAACCAAACACAATTTATTTCTAGAAGTGTTCCTGAGTGTAAGGAAAAAAAAACAATAAAAAAACACTACTAATAAGGTGGTGAGAATTCCAGGACTAGGATTCTATACACTAGGATTCTGTAACGAATCGAGTCCCGGACGGACGAAGTACTGTACCTTTTAGGAGGAGGGCTGTCAGTAGGCTGGATGAACAACTCGTGGGAGTAGACAGTTCACTGGAGAATGGCAGGATACAAGGCCTGGGTAGATGGTAACAGGAACTATGGCTGAAGACAATGGCTGATGGCTGGTAACAGGAACAATGGCTGAAGACAATGGCTGTTTGGCTGGTAACAGGAACAATGGCTGAAGACAATGGCTGTTTGGCTGGTAACAGGAACAATGGCTGAAGACAATGGCTGTTGGCGGTAACAGGAAAAATGGCGAAGACAAAGGTGTTTGGCTGGTAACAGGAACAATGGCTGAAGACAATGGCGTTTGGCTGGTAACAGGAACAATGGCTGAAGACAATGGCTGTTTGGCTGGTAACAGGAACATGGCTGAAGACAAAGGCTGTTTGGCTGGTAACAGGAACAATGGCTGAAGACAAAGGCTGTTTGGCTGGTAACAGGAAACAATGGCTGAGACAATGGCTGTTGGCTGGTAACAGGAACAATGGCTGAGACAAAGGCTGTTTGGCTGGTAACAGGAACAATGGTGAAGACAAAGGCGTACAAAGGTAAGGCAGGAACCCAGGTAGGGAATGCTACTAGGCAGACAACCAGTCTGTCGGGTAGCAGGAACTACGAATAGGCACTCGCACCCTCTGGAGTGCCTATTTGAATCTTCGCGCCGATCGGCGTCCGGACGTGGTGACGTCACGACGCGACGTCGGCACCGGTGACGTCACCAGTCCCGGGACGGCGAGGGAGCGCGGCAGGTAAGATCCTTACAGATTCTAAAATAAATACTTGTTTCAACTGCAGTTACCTGTAAGGGGGGGCTGGGAGAAAACAAGGGAAAAGGTTTTTTGTTTGTTTATTTCCTCTCTGATTGGATGATGGTAGCTAATTGGTTTAAATGAGCACTTGTGGCTTCTTTGGTTTTGAACCTTACATATAAGTCCTTTTGGCAGAGCGATTTCAGCTCTGAGCGATTTCCTTGTAAAGGGGTTATTCTATTTTAAAGGGTTTTGTCTGTTTTTAAGGGGTGCATTAAGAAACAAGATTGCTATTTCATGCATATTGCTGTTTCTGTTGTTGTGTAATGCTGTTTAGTATGGACAGTTTTGTTGGGGCCACGCAATGTGCATCCTGCCGCATGTATAAGATCTTGGAGCGGCCCCTCCAAGGGACCTATTTATGTGTCAGATGTGAGTGGGTTACCCATTTGGTATCTGAGGTGCAGAATCTAAAGGGGAAAATTGCAGTATTGCAGGGCCTAGCAAACCTGGGGGAGAAGCAGGTACCCATGCCGAACAGTGTGTTGCCTGCCTGGTGCTAGGGTTCGACATGTGGTGGGTTGTGTAGAGAGATTATTGAGTGGGGCTGGGAGTGACCCGGCAGTCTTGGTTCATGTTGGTGCCAAAATAGAGGTGGAGGTGAGGTCCCTAAAATTGATTTCCGAGAGTTAGGGGCCAAGTTAAAAGTAAGGACCTCAAGGGTAGTGATTTCAGAAATACTACCGCAGCCACGTAAAAGCTGTAATAAGAAGTGCAAGAAAGTAATTAAACTAACTAAAATAGAAAACGATAAACAGATAGCAGAACAAAGCAAGTTTAACCTCAAAATGTTTTTTAAGTATATTAATAGATATGATGAGGACTAGAGATGTTCGAAACTGTTGAGTTTCGTTTCGTTTTATTCGAGTTTCTATTTTTGAAAATAGGCTACTTTCGATTTTTGATTTCCGAAAATTGTCTACTTTCGATTTTCGAAAGTTGTCTATTTTCAAAAATCATCTACTTTTGATTTTCGAAAATCATCTACTCTCGGTTTTCGATAAAAATAAAAAATTCTAAAAATTCGGGTTCCGTGAAATTCGGGAGTTCTGAAAGTTTCGTCGGGACTTCGAAACCCTCAGATTTGATTCGAAACTGGGTTCTAATAGAACCCACATTACATCTCTATAATGAGGACTAGAGATGGACTAGAACTCAAACTCGAACCCGAGTTCGAGCCCAACTTATCGAGTTCCACACGGTCAGACTTCTCACCTATCCCGAACCCAGATTTTCAGACTTTCGAACTTTTTGATAATTATCGAATTAGAAAATCGAACGATCTTCAATGGTTTATGGGATAATATCGAATGTTCGAATTGTTTATGGGATAATTATCGAAAGTTCAAATCGTTTATGGGATAATCATCGAAAATCGAACTTGAGAGTGAATGTACCGTGCGTGAGAATAAAATCGATTTTTGGAAAGTTAGGGATATTCAAGCGTGATTCCCTGACCATTTCTCAGGTCCCAGAGCCATTTTTACATTAAGTTACTATTGATATTTTATTTGTATTTCATTCAAATTTTTCTATAGCTATTAGCTTAACTATTTGACTCCCTTGACTTTAATGGGTCCGTTTTCGAACTTTCCATATAGTTCAAAAGTTTGAATACGGACCGAACTTTCGGAAGTTCGGCCATCTCTATTGAGGACAGAGAATTTGGGACAATTAAATAATGGGGTGAGATGGTTATAGAGGATCCCGAAAAGACTAATGTGCTAAACCATTTTTTCTCCTCAGTATTCACTATAGAGGATCCTTGGCTGCAAAGCAGGGGCTGTAATAATATGAAGGCTATAATGAGGAATATTCCTGAAGGAGGATATGGTACAGAAAAATTAGACAAAATTATTATCAATAAAGCCCCAGGACCAGATGGGATACATCCTTAGATCTTAAGAGAGCTTAGTTCAGTTCTATCTAGACCACTGTTTCTTATTTTTTCAGATTCGCTTTGGTCTGGTGATGTGTCACTGGATTGGAAAAAAGCCAATGTAATACCAATATTTAAAAAAGGTAGTAATTCCCAGCCTGGTAACTGTAGACCTGTAAGCCTAACATCAGTGATAGGGAAAGTACTGGAAACTTTGTTACGGGAACATATCCTTGGCTTTGGGGGTATTTACACAGGGCCGTTAATAATTACTGCCGCACATTGCAAAAAAAGTTTTCGCCATATTTAAAGCGAGACATCGCCACGAAAAGCATTACCGCGGCGATGTGCGGCGGTAATTTGAACTCCCTTTGCGGTGATACTGTACTACATTGCAGTAGATGTAGTTTACTTTGCTAGAGTTTTTGATACTGTGCCACATAGGGACTAATGATATATGAGACTGTTGGCCTAGAAAAAAACATTTGTACAGGATAGAGAACTGGTTATTGGATCGCAAACAGAGAGTGGTGGTTAATGGAGCTACATCTATGTGGGCTAAAGTGAAGAGCCTCAGGCTTCTGTACTGGGGTAATGCAAATAAGTTGGAGGAGCACACTATTTCTATTTTCAGTGGTTTATTAAGTAAAAAATATACAATGTTTCTGTACTGGGGCCACTTCTGTTTAATATGTTTATAAATGACTTAGAAGGGACATTGAGAGCAAGATATCTGTGTTTACTGATGACACTAAACTATGCAGAGCTTTGGAAACTTCAAATGATGTGAAGTTGTTGCAAGCAGACCTAGATAGATATATCAAAATGGGCAGCAGAATGGCAAATGAGATTCAGTGTTGATAAATTTAAGATGCATTTGGGATTAAAATCTGGTGCCACCTACACCATAAATAACTCTGTGTTAAGTGAATCTGAATGAAAAAGGTTTGGGGTTCTAGTAGATAACACACTTGACTGTAGCAATCAATGCCAGAGAGCAATGGCTAGAGATAGCAAGATACTGTCTTGTATAAAGAAGGGAATTTCAAAAGGAAAAATATTATTCTCCCTCTTTACAAGGCACGGTAAGGCCTCATTTGGAAATGTGGTGGAGTTTTGGAATCCCATATACAAAAGGGACATCTTGGAAATGGAAGCAGTTCAGAGAAGGGCAACTAAAATAATAAAGGGAATGAAAGGTTTGACTGTGCGCAGAGCAGATTAGACAGTAGGTGTTTACATTAGAGAATTGACGTTTGCATGGAGATATGATCACTTTATACAAATAATAATGGGCCATACAATCATTTCTCTGGTGCATTGTTCACTAATAGATCATTTCGGAGGACACGTGGACATCCTTTAAAATTAGAAGAAAGTTTCATTTCAGGTTAGGAAAGGTTCTTTACAGAGAGAACGGTGAAACTGTGGGAACTGTCTTCAGCAGATGTCTTCCAGTCGGGATTCGAAACCCCAGATTTGATTCGAAACTGGGTCTAATAGAACCCACATTACATCTAATGAGGACTAGAGATGGACTAGAACTCAAATCGAACCGAGTTCGAGCCCAACTTACGAGTTCCAACGGATCAGACTTCTCAAACTATCCCAGACCCAGATTTCTCAGACTTTCGAACTTTTGATAATTATCGAATTAGAAAATCGAACGATCTTCAAATGTTTATGGGATAATTATCGAATGTTCGATTGTTTATGGGATAATTATCGAAAGTTCAAATCGTTTATGGGATAATCATCGAAATCGAACTTGAGAGTGAATGTACCGTGCTGAGAATAAATCGATTTTTGGAAAGTTAGGGATATTCAAGCGTGATTCCCGACCATTTCTCAGGTCCCAGAGCCATTTTTACATTAAGTTACTATGATATTTTATTTATTTCATTCAAATTTTTCTATTAGATTAGCTTAACTATTTGACTCCTTGACTTTAATGGGTCCGTTTTCGAACTTTCCTATAGTTCAAAAGTTGAATACGGCCGAACTTTCGAAGTTCGGCCATCTCTATTGAGGACAGAGAATTTGGGACAATTAATAATGGGGCTGAGATGGTATAGAGATCCCGAAAAGACTAATGTGCTAAACCATTTTTTCTCCTCAGTATTCCTATAGAGGATCCTTGGTGCAAAGCAGGGGCTGTAATAATATGAAGCTATAAATGAGGAATATTCCTGAAGGAGGATATGGTACAAAAAATTAGACAAATTATTATCAATAAAGCCCCAGGACCAGATGGGACAATCCTTAGATCTTAAGAGAGCTTAGTTCGTTCTATCTAGACCACTGTTTCTTATCTTTTCAGATTCGCTTTGGTCTGGTGATGTGTCACTGGATTGGAAAAAAGCCAATGTAATACCAATATTTAAAAAAAAGGTAGTAGTAATTCCCAGCCTGGTAACTGTAGACCTGTAAGCCAACATCAGTGATAGGGAAAGTACTGGAAACTTTGTTACGGGAACATATCCTTGGCTTTGGGGCATATTTACACAGGGCCGTTAATAATACTGCCGCACATTGCAAAAAAAGTTTTCGCCATATTTATAAAGGCGAGCTACATCGCCACGAAAGCATTACCGCGGCGATGTGCGGCGGTAATTTGAACTCCCTTTGCGGTGATACTGTACTACTTGCAGTAGATGTAGTTTACTTTGCTAGATTTTTGATACTGTGCCACATAGGCGACTAATGTTATATGAGGACTGTTGGCCTAGAAAAAACATTGTACATGGATAGAGAACTGGTTATTGGATCGCAAAGAGAGTGGTGGTTAATGGAGCTATATCTATGTGGCTAAAGTGAAGAGCCTCAGGCCTGTACTGGGGTAATGCAAATAAGTGGGGGAGCACACTATTTCATTTTCAGTGGTTTATTAAGTAAAAATATACAATGTTTCTGTACTGGGGCCACTTCTGTTAATCTGTTATAAATGACTTAGAAGGGACATTGAGAGCAAGATATCTGTGTTTACTGATGACACTAAACTATGCAGAGCTTTGGAAACTTCAAATGATGTGCAAGTGTTGCAGCAAGCAGACCTAGATAGATTATCAAAATGGGCAGCAGAATGGCAAATGGATTCAGTGTTGATAAATTAAGATGATTTTGGGATAACAATCCTGGTGCCACCTAAACCATAAATAACTCTGTTGTTAAGTGATCTGTAATGAAAAAGGTTTGGGGGTTCTAGTAGATAACACACTTGACTGTAGCAATCAATGCCAGAGAGCAATGGCTACTAGATAGCAAGATACTGTCTTGTATAAAGAAGGGAATATTCAAAAGAGAAAAATATTATTCTCCCTCTTTACGGCACTGTAGGCCTCATTTGGAAAATGTGGTGGGTTTTGGAATCCATATACAAAAGGGACATCTTGGAAATGGAAGAGTTCAGAGAAGGGCAACTAAAATAATAAAGGGAATGAAAAGGTTTGACTGTGCAGGCAGATTAGACAAGTTAGGGCTGTTTACAATTAGAGAATTGACGTTTGCATAGATATGATCATTTATACAAATATATTAATGGGCCATACAATCATTTCTTGGTGCATTGTTCACTAATAGATCATTTCGGAGGACACGTGGACATCCTTTAAAATTAGAAGAAAAGTTTCATCTTCAGGTAGGAAAGGTTTCTTTACAGAGAGAACGTGTGAAAGTGGAACTGTCTTCCAGCAGATGTGGTAATGGCAAGTTCATTGAATAGCTTTAAAAATGGGCTAGATAAGTTCTAAAACTAAAAAGTATTGAGAATTACTGTGTATTAATACATATACTGTAGTTCTGGTTGGTGCAGAGGATAAATATAATAATTGAGAATTACTGGTATTAATACATATACTGTAGTTCTGGTTGTACAGGGATACTATATATATTTGAAAATTACTGGTAATACATACTGTATACTGTAGTTCTGGTTGGTATAGGGATACTGTATATATTGAGAATTACTGGTATTAATACATATACCGTAGTTTCTGGTTGGTACGGGGATGCTATATAATATTGAGAATTACTGGTATTAATACATATACTGTAGTTTGATTGGTACAGAATACTATATAATATTGAGAATCATGGTATTAATACATATACTGTAGTTCTGGTTGGTACAGGGATACATATAATATTGAGAATTACTGGTATTTATACATATACTGTAGTTCTGGTTAGTACAGGGATACTATATAATGAGAATTACTGGTATTTATACATACACTGTAGTTCTGGTTGGTACGGGGGATACTATATAATATTGAGAATTACTTGTATTAATACATATACTGTAGTTCTGGTTGGTACAGGGATACTATTTAATATAGAGAATTACTGCTATTAAACATATACTGTAGATATGGTTGGTACAGGGATACTATATAATATTGAGAATTACGGTATTTATAATCTACTGTAGTTCTGGTTGGTACGGGGATATATATAATATTGAGAATTACTGGTATTAATACATATACTTAGTTCTGGTTGGTTCAGGGATACTATATAAATGAGAATTACTGGCATTAATACATATACTGTAGTTCTGTTGGTACAGGGATACTGTATATAATATTGAGAATTACTGGTATTATTACATATACTGTAGTTCTTTTTGGTACCGGGATACTATATAATATTGAGAATTACTGGCATTAATACATATACTGTAGTTCTGGTTGGTACAGGGATACTGTATAATATTGAAAATTACTGGTATTATTACATATACTGTAGTTCTGGTTGGTATAGGGATACTATATAATATCGAGAATTTCTGGTATTAATACATATACTGTAGTTCTGGTTGGTAGAGGGATACTATATAATATTGAGAATTACTGGTATTAATACATATACTGCAGTTCTGGTTGGTACAGGGATACTATATAATATTGAGAATTACTGGTCGGATATCCTAAGAATTCCTTGAGTTTCAAGGATCTTTCAAGTTTAAAAAGTTCGTTCAAACATGAAAGTTATCAAAGTGACAGTCATATTGATAGGGACAATCTTTGTAAGCAATGAAAATTCACTCACCGTAAGAGGAGGGATGATAAAATTAAATACTATTTGTTCCATGGTTTCTGGGTGGTAGGCAATTTTTCATTTTGCCACGTCTAGTCCTGGACCTTCGTCTAAAAATGCTGCTCATTTTCTTGTGTGCAGACCTAGTGTATATCCATGGCGCTTGTGAGGAATATTCTGGCGCGCGATCAGAGTTCGGACCCGGTAGAGTCTCAGTAAGGCTGTCAGAGGATGCTTGTTTGTCCGCTGCTTGCTCTGCCGGTGGCACACGTGACGCTGGGGCCTGCGGCGTTGCCATGGGGAGTCAGGTAGACGCGGTCTTCGTATGCCAGTAAGCATCCGTATACCAGCCTGTCTGTGTAGTTGTGCAGACGCGGCGGTACTTGTTCCTCTTGTATTGTCTTAGGTCACTTGAAAATTTATCGATTTGGTTTGTGTGTGGTGAGTAGGTCAGATTTTTTGGGATCCTCCAGCTTGGCGATCACCTCTTCTGTTTTTGGCAATTTCAGAGGTAAGAAGTTCCAATTGTTGGCGTACTTCATCTATAACCAGTAAGAACAAGTCGAGGGAACATTTGTTTAAGATAGCGCACCATTTCTCACAGAATGCTTGTGTAGTGCAGCCGATGGAGGTTGGTTGGCAATTCTGAATCTCTAGGATCCTTTTTACCTTGTAGTATTCAGATATAGTCAGCCCGTAGGCGAAATTCTATTTGTTTCTTTTTAAGTCTCTTTAGTTCCAAATCGTATCCTTGGTGGTTTGAGCACCAAATGTGAGTTGGAGTCAGAAGAAAAGAGGATACGCTGGGCATCTTCTTCTGAGAAGGTAAGTGTAGAAGCCTGCGAGCCAGCACTGTATCGCTCTACTAACCAGAACTGCAGTATATGTATTAATACCAGTAATTCTCAATATTATATAGATCTCCTGTACCAACCTATCTACAGTAAAGTATTAATACAGTAATCCTATATTAAATAGTATCCTGTACCAACCGAACGACAGGTATAGTATTAATACA
>JAACNH010001450.1:0-14974 GCA_019447015.1 Hymenochirus boettgeri | reverse complement strand
GTACAGGGATACTATATAATGAGAATTACTGGTATTTATACATACACTGTAGTTCTGGTTGGTACGGGGGATACTATATAATATTGAGAATTACTTGTATTAATACATATACTGTAGTTCTGGTTGGTACAGGGATACTATTTAATATAGAGAATTACTGGTATTAATACTTATACTGTAGATATGGTTGGTACAGGGATACTATATAATATTGAGAATTACTGGTATTAATACATATACTGTAGTTCTACTAGACTATGACTACTACAGCAAGGGTGTGAGAGACCATCTATGTACATCTGGATCATATGTGAAATTATCCAATGATCCCACACATGCTACCCTTAAAAAACTTAAGTGTTTGCTTGACATGGCTCTGGATGCTATTTGGATTGACCAAAATACCTATGATTTTCTTTATAATGAGCAACCTAGGAAACCAGTTTTATACGGTCTTCATAAAATCCATAAGGACCCAGTCCTTCCTCCATTTCGCCCTATTGTGTCATCAATAAGCTCCATTACCCAACCATTGTCTTCCTTTTGTGACTACTTGCTTAAACCCATGGTTCTGGAACTACCCTCATTTATTAAGGATACAGGAGATTTCCTGGATAAACTTTCCTCTGTTGGCCCATGGAATAAACACTGGCTTTTGATTACAGCTGACATTTCATCTCTATATACTAACATTGAACATCTCAAAGGTCTTGAAGCTATAAGACACTTTCTGTCTGTCACGAACTTACCTGCCGCTCCGGTCCCGCGCCGCACTGCACTTCTGGGTGGGCGGCGTCGTAGACGTCATGACGCCGACACGCTTGGTGGCGCAAGGATTTAAAAACCGGCCTCCTCCTGGACCCGGTGCCCGATAGTAGCGTTTGCTACCCCTGGCTCCTTGTACTCACCTGCCTTTGATCCTGCTCCATTACTGCTCCAACTACTTACCTGCCTCTCCAGTGACTTCCTGCTCCTGTGACCACTTACCTTGCATGTACCTGTGCCTTACCTTGCTTGTTCCAGTTTCCAGCCTACAGTTCCCAGCAGCCTCTGTGTCCCGCATTTTCCGGACTATCTGCCTCCTCCTAAAGCGTACTTGTAAGTACCCTGGCCGTCCGGCCGTTTATTACACTGTCCATACATAATGCATGTCCGCTCCCTACAGAATTTCTTATTGATTGCCTTGACTTCATTTTGAACAACAATTACTTTAAATTTGAACAGGACTTCTTTCTCCAGACTGTCGGAACGGCGATGGGTAGCCAGGTAGCACCCTCATTCGCTAATCTATATATTGGCTTCCTTGAGAAAAACTTTGTATATACCAATGATTTATTTACTGTGCATTGCAAAACTTTTCTTCATTATATTGATGATGTTTTTATCATATGGGAAGGCACCTTGGAGGAAGGCCACAAATTCATCTCCTTACTAAAAAGCTTGGATAATAAGTTAACTTTCATACCTGATTTCTCTAAAACTGAAGCACACTTTTTAGATGTGCTTCTTAAAATTGTCGAAGGTACATTACATACCTCTATCTATGTTAAACCCACTGACAGGAATACTCTGCTATCTGGGCACAGCTTCCATCCACCACATGTATTCAAGGGCCTCCCCAAATCCAAACTCATGCGGGTCACAGGTATTTGTAGTGACCCCATGGATTTGGAGAAACAACTGGATACAATGATCTCTAAATTCAGATCTCGCCACTACCCTGAGAATATATTACAAAAAGCTAGGGTAGAAGCCCTGGAAGCACGACCCAAACATAAGAACACGGCGGGTATTCCATTCATTCAATCGTTCACTTGCAAGTCAAGTGCGATTAAAAAGAATCTGGACAGATTCTGGCCCACCATACAAGGAGACCCCAGTTTAGGGGCTCCTGCCAAAATCAAACCCCGGAGTGTCTATAAAAAGGGCCGATCCCTCTACTCTCAGCTGGCCCAAGCTGACCCTACGTCCAAATATAAAACACCACAGTTTGTTTTCTCCCATAAAAAAGGCTGTTTTTGGTGTTTTAATTGCAACATGTGCAATTCCCTTATATTGGGGCCTGTATTCCATCACCCGTACACGGGCAAACCCTATAATATTAAGGGATACTATAATTGCAACACAGAATTTTGTGTATACCTTCTCAAATGTCCCTGCTCTCTCATATACGTGGGCAAAACCATTGGCCCATTCAAAAAGAGATTTCAGAGGCATTGCAGCGACATCAAACTGGCCTTAGAGAGGACTACCAGTGATCTCCCTCTTACTAAGCATAAACATGAAGACACACCGGTAGCTTTGCATTTTTTCCAACATAGACACCTCACATCTGATCTTAAAGGCATGGCCATTGACCGTGTACCCACTTTAGCCAGAGGAGGTGATAGGCATAATCTTCTACTGCGTAGAGAAGCATTTTGGATATTTACCCTGGACGCCCTCCATCCCAAGGGTTTAAATACTAACCTGGGTTTGTCTTGCTTCTTGCCTAAACGATGACTTTGTACATACTGTGTTATTTTCACTATTATTTTGTTCCTTTGTTTTCGGTTATGTTACACTTCTACCACTAGATGGCACTCATGCCATACTTCCTGTGTCTATATAAGGTGCACTGTGCATTTCATCTTTTATCTGTTGTCTGATGAAGGTACATGTTATGTACCGAAACGTTACACTGTTGTGTATCCTATGTATGAAGCATTTAAATACATAGGCATTCAAGTCTGATGTGCGTGGTGTTTTTCCTTTCATTCATATCTGTCCGTCAACCACGGTCTTCCATTGCACTCAGCATATATACCCATTTGTATACTACTACTACAGGTGTGTGCAGGACCACAAAAAGACTTGCTTTATACTGTAGTTCTGGTTGGTACAGGGATACTATATAATATAGAGAATTACTGGTATTAATACATATACTGTAGAAATGGTTGGTACAGGGATACAATATAATATTGAGAATTACTGGTATTAATACATATACTGTAGTTCTGGTTGATCCAGGGATACTTTCCGATTGCCGTTTGGAGTCAGGAAGCATTTTCCCCTCCCCCTCTTTTAGTTGTTTTTTCCCCCCTTCCTCTGGATCAACTGTTAGGTAGGGTTAAAGAGTATAGTATAAAGGTTGGACTTGATGGGCATATGTCTTTATTCAACCTCGATTACTATGTTATTATATGTGTACAGCTTTTAAATACATCTGGGATCAACCATTTTGTTTGTAGGATTCTGAGTAGATGATTATGATGACAAATTTATTACAAATAGATTTGTATCAGAATCATGGTTCATTCTTCATGTATCAGAGTCATGGTTCATTCTTCATGTATCCGAGTCATGGTTCATTCTTCATGTATTCGAGTCATGGTTCATTCTTTATGTATCAGAATCATTTTCATTCTTCATGTATCAGAATCATTTTCATTCTTCATGTATCAGAATCATGGTTCATTCTTCATGTATCAGAATCATGGTTCATTCTTCATGTATCAGAATCATGGTTCATTTTTCATGTATCTGAGTCATGGTTTATTCTTCATGTATCCGAGTCATGGTTCATTCTTCATGTATCAGAATCATGGTTCATTCTTCATGTATCAGAATATCTGTTGTATTCAATTAGATAAACTGGACTTCAAGTCCAGTTGATCTAATTGAATACAACAGATATACCATGACCTGTATGAATGAGAACCTTCACAAGCATGTATCAGAATCATTTTCATTCTTCATGTATCAGAATCATGGTTCATTCTTCATGTATCAGTCATGGTTTTCATGTATCAGAATCATGGTTCATTCTTCATGTATCAGTCATGGTTCATTCTTCATGTATCAGAATCATGGTTCATTCTTCATGTATCAGAATCATTTTCATTCTTCATGTATCAGAATCATGGTTCATTGTATCAGAATCATTTTCATTCCTCATGTATCAGAATCATGGTTCATTTTTCATGTATCAGAATCATGGTTCATTCTTCATGTATCAGTCATGGTTGGTATAGAATCATTTCATTCTTCATGTATCAGAATCATGGTTCATTCTTCATGTATCAGAATCATGGTTCATTCTTCAGTATCAGAATCATGGTTTTTTCATTTCTTTTTTTCATGTATCAGAATCATGGTTCATTTTTCATGTATCTGATCATGGTTTATTCTTCATGTATCCGAGCATGGTTCATTCTTCATGTATCAGAATCTGGTTCATTCTTCATGTATCAGAATATCTGTTGTATTCAATTAGATAACTGGACTTCAAGTCCAGTTGATCTAATTGAATACAACAGATATACCATGACCTGTATGAATGAGAACCTTCACAAGCATGTATCAGAATCATTTCATTCTTCATGTTCAGAATCATGGTTCATTCTTCATGTATCAGTCATGGTTTATTCTTCAGTATCAGAATCATGGTTCATTCTTCATGTATCAGAATCATTTTCATTCCTCATGTATCAGAATCATGGTTCATTTTTCATGTATCAGAATCATGGTTCATTCTTCATGTATCAGTCATGGTTTATTCTTCATGTATCAGAATCATGGTTCATTCTTCATGTATCAGAATCATTTTCATTCCTCATGTATCAGAATCATGGTTCATTCTTCATGTATCAGAATCATGGTTCATTCTTCATGTATCAGAATCATTTTCATTCCTCATGTATCAGAATCATGGTTCATTCTTCATGTATCAGAATCATGGTTCATTCTTCATGTATCAGTCATGATTCATAACTCATGTGTCAGAGTCATGGTTTATTCTTTATGTATCAATCATTTTCATTCTTCATGTATCAGAATCACAAGGATCCAGGGATACTTTCCGATGTATTTGGAGTCAGGAAGGATTCCCCCCCTCTTTTTTTTTAACCTTCTCTGGATCAACTGTTAGGTGGGTTAAAGTGTAGAGTGTAAAGGTTGGACTTGATGGGCGTATGTCTTTATTCACCCGATTACTATGTTACTATATGTACAGCTTTTAATACATCTGGGATCAACCATTAAGATTCTGAGTAGATGATTATGATGCCAAATTTATTACAAATAGAGCAGAAAAGTACAAGAAGTCCACATGATATAACGATTCACTCACTAGTTCCTTGAGCCTTAATTGTGCCAGCTAAGTGGGAATCACATTAGAGACCTGCACAGTCGATGTTACCAATTCAATATGCTATTTGCGTTAGTTATAGCGTGACCACTTTTATCGCAAATCGCATATGGAATTTGACAATTTGAGTTCTACCTAGAGCGACTCTGGCTCTGGGGGAATCCCTGAATATGTCTAATAACATAGGTTGGAACAGTGCCACTCTATCTTGCCAATCATAATTGAGACAATGTTAAGGGATAGGTAAGAAATAAGACAAGGGAGACAAGGGGGATAATTATATATTAGGGAAGCGAGAAAAGATTTTAAAAAAACGAATATTGTTGTTTGTTATTAAGTTCAGAACAAATGAACCCTTGGGTAGAGGACTAACATGATATATCATACTTGATGTTGCAACAAACTTCAAAAATGTTATGCAATGCTTGGCAACCATACCTTCTGGTGTGTAGTTTTGTAACTACTGCTTTTATTATAAATGTTGGGCTAACAATATCAATATAGGAAAGGACCATTCAGAAGTAAGGATTTGGTCTGGTGTCTATCTTTGGAGATTTAAGCTTCATACAGACTTAGGATTTTGAGCACAACCAGCAATCCAGAACTTGTTCATGCCTTGTGTATGTATACGTTAGGTCAGGGGTCCCACGGCGCTCTGCATAGCCGGCAGCTGCATCTGTGCCTTGGTGCCAATCCGGCCCCCAATCCGGAACCAAGCAATGTAAGTACATTTCTGCTGTTTTTTTTTTAACAAAACGAAGTTGGCGGTGGGCTAGGGTGGACTAAAGTATATAAAAGTTTTTTTCAGGTGGAGATACCCTTTAAGGGAGAAGTGTGCATGTTTTTTAACATCTCTAACCAAGTTTTCCATTCTATTTCTTAGTTAAGTGTGTTCTCCTAGTAGAGCATATAGGTGGTTTTATCTTGGTGCTAGAGATGTAATGTGGGTTCTATTAGAACCCTGTTTCGAATTGAATCTGAGGGTTACAAAGTCCCGACGAAACTTTCGGAACTCCTGATTTCCACGGAACCCGAATTTTTAGAATTTTCGATTTTTATCGAAAATCGAAGTAGATAATTATCGAAAGTAGACGATTTCCAAAATCGGAAGTAGACTATTTTTGAAATTGAAAGTAGACTATTTTCGAAAATCTAAACTCAAATTTCCGAAAATTTTGAAAATCGAAAATGAAACGAAACTCAACCGTTTCGAACATCTCTACTTGGTACTTAGCTTTGTTAATCCAGAAATAGATTTGTGTGATTCATTTCTGCCCAGTTGGCCTTTTTAAGATATCTTCTAGGGGAGTAAGATTTAACTCCTTTACTTCCTGTTTTTTAATTACAGGGAAAAAATACTTTTTTAGGTGGAGATACCCTTTAAATGTCAGACATTGCAATGAAGGTGCCAGATAACAACTACGAATTTACCAATCCCTGTACATGCAGCAGTTTTATAACGTGTCCCTTATGCACAATGATTACTCTTGTTCTTTTAACAGCTGCACCGCTATCTGGACAAACATCCATATTGATAAGAATGGAGCGATTATATTGGATATTATATCAAAAATTTAGCTGATGGATCAGTCACAAAACTTTTTCAGTTGATTCTGAAACCTTCGTCCCTTGGGATGAATTAGATCAGAAGATAAACATCAGCTTCAAAGTAAAGTATGGGAGAAACACAATAACACAGTAAGTGGAATATTCAGCTTGTCCTAATATTTTTTATTATCATGTTTTTTTACAGTAAAAAGTCTTGCTCATTCATTGCAAATGTTACGTTTGTGTTTGCATATAAGCCCAGGTACATGCGGACACATTTTCACCTCATTGATGGTATTTACAAAACGTTGCTAATGTGAAATAATGATATCGCCGGAATAAAGATGCAATTGGTATTTACAAGGAAATAATTATTTATTAATAACCCTGTTTGTGCCTTAACTTAACCCCATAAATGCCATATTAAAAGAAATCAGCAGTACATATGTTAAAAGTAAAGGCATTGGTATTTTCCAACTGCTTAATGTGATTAATAAAAAAATACCATTTAGGATCAACATGTAATATGATGATCACCGCGTAAAATAACATTTGCCGTGTAAAATAACGATCGCAACTTTATTGTGGCGACATTTGATTTTACATTACCAAAGTTTTACAAATACTGTTCTATATTCCATTACCGTACGGTAATCTGACGGTGATTAAAACTTGACCAGGATACCAGCAAGTCCAATAATTTACATTGGTTAATGTAGATGAGTCCTGGTGTCAAATGAACCTGCTTTTGAAGAACTGCAGTTTACAAAACTCCGCAGATCCAGCTGTTTTTCTGAATTTATTCAATAATAATGTCAAAATTTAAAAATTGCATTGAAAATGTGAAAATCTGTTTTCTGTTTCCACCAACAATCCTGCTAAGTCATGTTAACCCTTCATACATTGAAAAACAATTAGCAACTAGAAATCAGGAAAAATGGCATTCACTGGCAGAAGAATTTTCAGGATTTTGCCATCAATCGATTTGGATTAATTTTAGGAATATCCGTAGTAAATAGGGAACACCATATTTAAGCACAAAGTTTGAGAAAAATTGTACTCACTTTAGCTCTTCTTCTCCGGATCAGCTGTACCTGGGGTGAGGACCTAAACCTAGGTTTAGACTGTACAATATGAAAACCTAACTCTATGCATGGTTGCCTCAGTCCAACTTCTGCTTCAGTCTCATGGGCTGAATGGGGGTGGAGCAGGTGGCCACATGAAGAAAAGTGTAAAGATTTGATCAGATTAACAGTATAAACCTAAGGTAAGGACCCAGTGCTTTAGGTCCTCACCCTGTACGGTGTCCATTTTAGAGACATATCATGTATCAGAATCATGTTTCAGAACTCATGTATCAAGATATGTTTCCTAACTCATGTATCAGTCATGGTTTATTCTTCATGTATCAGAATCATGGTTCATTCTTCATGTATCAGACATGTTCATTCTTCATATATCGGAGTCATGGTTCATTCTTCATGTATAGAGTCATGGTTCATTCTTCATGTATCGGAGTCATGGTTCATTCTTCATGTATCAGAGTCATGGTTCATTCATCATGTATCCGAGTCATGGTTCATCTTCATGATCGGAGTCATGGTTCATTCTTCATGTATCAGAGTCATGGTTCATTCATCATGTATCCGAGTCATGGTTCATTCTTCATGTATCAGAATCATGGTTCATTCTTCATGTATCAGAATCATGGTTCATTCTGTATCAGAGTCATGGTTCATTTCATGTATCGAGTCATGGTCATTCTTCATGTATCAGAGTCATGGTTCATTCATCATGTATCCGAGTCATGGTTCATTCTTCATGTATCGGAGTCATGGTTCATTCTTCATGTATCAGAGTCATGGTTCATTCTTTATGTATCAGAATCATTTTCATTCTTCATGTATCAAAATCATGTTTCCTAACTCATGCATCAGTCACGGTTCATTCTTTGTGTATCCAGAATCATGGTTCATTCTTCATGTATCAGAATCATGGTCTTTTCTTTATGTATCAGACTCATGGTTCATTCTTCGGTATCAGTCATGGTTCATTCTTCATGTATCAGAATAATTTTCATTCTTCATGTATTTTAAAATCATGGTTCATTCTTCACGTATCAGAATAATTTCATTCCTTATGTATCAAAATAATGGTTCATTCTTCACGTATCAGAGTCATTTTCATTCTTCATGTATCAGAATCATGGTTCATTTTTCATGTATCAAAATCATGGTGATTCTTCATGTACCAGATTCATGGTTTATTCTTCATGTATCAGACGCATGGTTCATTTTCATTTCTTATCCTTAGTTTCATTTTTAAGCTTCATTTCCAGAATGATTTTGATTCTGAATGACAAGCTTTTTTTATAAGGACATAGAGAGTTTGTGTTTAACTGGAACAGCACCATCTATGTAAGGTTACAGACTAATTATGCAACTTTTATTATGTTGGGGATTGTTGGTAGATTGTGGTGGATTGGGGTAGATGGTTGTTAGATTGATGGGGCATGATGACCCCTTCCCTATACACTTTCGCTACATGATAAACCCAGGTAGACAGGTAATCATTACTTATGGGGCTCATACACTGTAAAATACAATTGGCCAATAGTCGTACAAAGAAAAGTATCGTCTGATGATTGTGCAGTTAATGTGGACAATAAAGTCTGTTGGATTATATTATTGAGATACGATTGATTTAGAAAAAGATGGCCAAGGACAAAAAATTTTTGTCGACTACGTCATGTGTATGAATGGTAGTACAACGACACGGCCTGATCATGCAATTTGATCAAGGAACAACAACTTCTGTGCAGGACAAGCATAATAAGAGGTGGCCATGTAGGCTATGTGAAAATGTTAGTAGTTGCCTACATTTGTCAAGCCATGTAGTGCTCTTTATGCCACTGTAAAATGTATGTTAATAGTAAGTATATCTCCTGGTATGAAAATGATATGCACAATCATGTAGCATGATGTACAAACTCTCCATATACTCCCCCCCCCCCCCCACTGGCCTGCTATGACACACACACCAGAGTAAGTATTGATACCGCACATGACTGTCTCAAACACACACACAAAAACACACACACAGTTATATTACACATAGCCCTCACCATAATTCTTCCTCACACACGTTGACAGCAGTGAGTATGAAGTTTCAACTGCAATGTGCAATGATTAACATATGTAATGTTGGTGTTTAAATACAGGAATAGTATGCTTAAGTATTAAGTTCATTAGGCACCACTAACTTACTAGTATTATTCGATTTTTTCCCTGCAGCGCAAGCTTACTTCTCTGTGTTATGCGTAGATGAATAATCAAGTGTTTAAAGGGTATGACCACCCTCCAAACTAAAATTTAAAGGAAAACTAAAGTCTCAGAACAACATTGAATTAGAAGGCAGATCTCCTTGTTATAAATGCAGTAAATCAGTTTGGTATGGGGATACTATATAATATTGAGAATTACTGGTATTAATACTTGTACTGTAGTTCTGGTTGGTACAGGGATACTATATAATATAGAGAATTACTGGTATTAATACATATACTGTAGATCTGGTTGGTACAGGGATACTATATAATATTGAGAATTACTGGTATTATCGGAGTCATGGTTCATTCTTCATGTATCAGAGTCATGGTTCATTCTTTATGTATCAGAATCATTTTCATTCTTCATGTATCAAAATCATGTTTCCTAACTCATGCATCAGTCACGGTTCATTCTTTGTGTATCAGAATCATGGTTCATTCTTCATGTATCAGAATCATGGTTCTTTCTTTATGTATCAGACTCATGGTTCATTCTTCGTGTATCAGTCATGGTTCATTCTTCATGTATCAGAATAATTTTCATTCTTCATGTATTTTAAAATCATGGTTCATTCTTCACGTATCAGAATAATTTTCATTCCTTATGTATCAAAATAATGGTTCATTCTTCACGTATCAGAGTCATTTTCATTCTTCATGTATCAGAATCATGGTTCATTTTTCATGTATCAAAATCATGGTTGATTCTTCATGTACCAGATTCATGGTTTATTCTTCATGTATCAGACGCATGGTTCATTTTCATTTCTTATCCTTATGTTTCATTTTTAAGCTTCATTTCCAGAATGATTTTGATTCTGAATGACAAGCTTTTTTACTATAAGGACATAGAGAGTTTGTGTTTAACTGGAACAGCACCATCTATTGTAAGGTTACAGACTATAATTATGCAACTTTTTATTACTGTTGGGGGATTGTTGGTAGATTGTTGGTGGATTGATGGTAGATCGGTTGTTAGATTGATGGGGCATGATGACCCCTTCCCTATACACTTTCGCTACATGATAAACCCCAGGTAGACAGGTAATCAATTACTTATGGGGCTCATACACTGTAAAATACAATTGGCCAATAGTCGTACAAAGAAAAGTATCGTCTGATGATTGTGCAGTTAATGTGGACAATAAAGTCTGTTGCGATTATATTATTGAGATACGATTGATTTAGAAAAAGATGGCCAAGGACAAAAAATTTTTGTCGACTACGTCATGTGTATGAATGGTAGTACAACGAACACGGCCTGATCATGCAATTTGATCAAGGAACAACAACTTCTGTGCAGGACAAGCATAATAAGAGGTGGCCATGTAGGCTATGTGAAAATGTTAGTAGTTGCCTACCATTTGTCAAGCCATGTAGTGCTCTTTATGCCACTGTAAAATGTATGTTATATAGTAAGTAATATCTCCTGGTATGAAAATGATATGCATATGCTAATACTAAGATAATTGATGTGGGCATGTCAAATAATATTCATCCTGAAGATAGTTGTTGCAAAGATCACACAAGTCCCATGAGCAGGAAAATGCACAATCATGTAGCATGATGTACAAACTCTCCATTATAATACAACCGTTCAAACATTCTCAAATATATATTTTACAAGCTGCACTGGTACAATAGCCTCACCTGCAGTATACTACTATTTGATATGGTTGTTGAGAAATTTAACTTTCTAACATGAGGTTTGTGTCTGAGTTCCAGTGTGGTCACTGACCATTATGTTCTTTACACATGCTCAGTCATAAGCAACTGCAGGAGCTTAATACAGTTGGTCACACCCATTAGTAGCCTCTAGCCAATCCTTTTACAGGACAGAATAGGCAAGGGAGCATGTGACTGAGGTCAGGGTGTGGCCAGTCACTGTATATGCACACAGTTATTTCATCCAGTTCTTCAAGTGATAACATTTACTTTAATGCCATTTACTGTAGATGGATTTTATTGGTGTTTTTAGAGGGGATACATTCAGATTCTGCAGTGTAAAAATTTGGGTTTAGTTTTCCTTTAATATCTTACAGGAAATGGCTATAAACCTCACCTTGTGAGGTTTATAACACTCAAAGCTCTCCCCAAATGTACTTACCGGCCTATTCCCTTGCTGCCTTCTGCCTGTCTTCTGTGCCTTTTCCCCACATGGAACACAAGCAGAAGGGGCTCGACCGACATCCGCTCCTGTGATTGGCTAAGGCATTGCCAAACCCCTTATTTGTCATATTTGCCATTGAACTCAACAACAATGGATTGCCATTAGTTTTTTTAAAAAATGAACAACATTAATTTTCCATGTTACAAAGTGTCTGTTCTTGTCAAGTTAGAACAAATCATAGAATGTTGTAAGTGACAACCAGTGTTTATATGTAAAGTTGGATTTTTATGATTTGTTCATATGTGTGTGTATTGCTGGCAAGCATTCCTTGTTGCCTTTCATGTGGGATCATACCGAATGCAAAGCATGACGTATACATCAGCACCTTTAAAGCCTTTATGGATAGACAAATGTTTTATGTAGATTGTCAAAGTAATATTATTTTATTTTATTTTCACTTTGCCTTTTTAGACAGCAATGCTCTATGGAACAAACATGAAGGAGAGATAGTCTGCAAGGACACATGTTTAAAGAAGGCATCATGAACTTTTTTACACTTACATGGGAACTGTAATACAAACAATAAATTATGAAAAATGAACAATAATATATTGCCCTTGCATTTTTGCTATTTCATGCTTTTTATTAGTTACATATGTTGAGATTCAATAAGGAAGAGCTGCGTTACTTACCTTAACCCGATCCCGCGATACAATACCTGACGTATACAAGATTACGTAACATATTGCATTGCGGGATCGGGCTAAGGTAAGAAGCGTGACTTTAACGCCGACCACACAGTCCCATTAAGTTTTGTGCTACTTGGTACTACTTGGTACTGTACTTAGCACAGTGCTATTTCTAATAACATTTGAAAATGGTGCTGTGCTCTAAAATCAGTCTAAAACCCACGTAAGCAGGAGAAAGCAGAGGAAATCTCAGAGGGGCGGAGCTTAACATTCAGCAAACCAGTAACAAGATGTCAGCAACTTCCAAGGCACAAAGCTAGACTCTGGAGGGACATAGATAAAAAAATATGACAATGGTATTTTTAAAGCTGCAGCTTCCAAATGAACATAACTTGATTTTACAGTGCACTTATCCTTTAACAATCTTTACCAGAGTGGTCTTGCAATACTGCATATGCAGTTTTACACATACCTGTTATTATGCTACATGTACAATAAAGTGTAACACACACATACAACATGATCTAATACTCCCACCTTTTTGTTTGTCGTGGTTAATGTGGAAGATGGCTAACTTCAACATTACCAGCATTCTTAACATTAAAGTTGGCATCAGTCAACAAAACAAACATGCCACTGTAAGATTATGGAAACATATTAACCTTTCTCTTGTAATAACATGCATACATTTATTGCGCTACAACTATTGTATATCCACTTTGCAAACCACACTCTTCTGCATAAACACATCTCTCTTTTTTTTAAAGGAAAAATAGGACTGGCGGTAATGTGGTTATTAAATGGTATCTATATTACACTGTGTACTGTAAATTAAACACACATGGAAATAGTCTCACCATGTCTACGTAATACAAATGGTGTTAAACCACTATTGCTTCACTTCCTCATGACTCACAAACAGTGGTTGTGGCTCATGTACAATCCATACATTCTACATACTACTAAAATACAGGCAACACACTTCTTAATGGCACTCCTCATTACCATGTTCATTAATGGCTTATCATATACTAGGGCTAATCATATCATCATGTACAAATTAAGTTCCTTTTTTTGAGGTCATTGTTGCTCAAATTTTATGACACCGCTAGCAGATTAATGTGTATCTGTTCCAAGACTATTGTCTTGAAAATTACACACCAAGTTACATGCAAAAATTCCAAACATCAAATTGTCAAAATCTGACTTTTTGGTCAGACATAACTAAAAAATGCAAAGCACTGATTATGAGTGGCATTTCAATATGTTCACAACTGGCAAATAACAATACCTATTGAAGTGATATTCCAAATAATGTATAACATGTCTATTGCACACGTCATAGAGGTTTAACATGGAATAAAATATGTCTGTTTGCATGTAACGAACATTTTATGTGTTAGGACAAACTATCTGAACTAGTTTATTTTTCCGAATTTACGGCTGTATTTTAGAGATGGACGAACTTTCAAAAGTTCGGTCCGTTTTCGAACTTTCGAACTATATGGAAAGTTCGAAAGTTCGAAAACGGACCCATTAAAGTCAATGGGAGTCAAATAGTTTGAAAAGTTCTAATGAAATAAAATTAAAATATCAATGATAACTTAATGCAAATGGCTGTGGGACCTGGGAAATGGTCTGGGGAACATGTTCCAATATCCAGGACTTTCAAAAAACCAATTTTACTCTCACTCGCACTATTTTCGAGCTCGTTCGCGCCTAGGTTCCATGGACATTTTACTTGCGGATTTGATGCTCGCGTATAGGCTTTAATGGACACTTTACTGGTAGATTCGATGTTCACGCCTAGACACCATGGACATTTTACTTGCGGATTCGATGCTCGCGTATAGGTTTTAATGGACACTTTACTCGTAGATTCGATGTTCGCGCCTAGATACCATGGACATTTTACTCGCGGATTCGATGCTCACGTATAGGTTTTAATGGACACTTTGCTCGCGGATTCGATGCGGATTCGATGCTCGAGTTCGCGCCTAGATACCATGGACATTTTACTCGCAGATTTGATGCTCACGTATAGGTTTTAATGGACACTTTGCTCGCGGATTCGATTTTCACTACCCCTCGTGGAAACTCTACTGGATGCCAAGGGTTTCCAACCCCCCCCCCCCCCCAGGAGATTCAGAAGCAAATGTCTGACAAAT
>JAACNH010001449.1:0-75791 GCA_019447015.1 Hymenochirus boettgeri | reverse complement strand
GGTACAGAGTGTCCCTCTTACCAACTAGTAACGTATGTATACACGCCTACCTCACCTGGTACAGCGTGTCCCTCTTACCAACTAGTAACGTATGTATACACGCCCGCCTCACCTGGTACAGAGTGTCCCTCTTACCAACTAGTAACGTATGTTAACCGCCCCTACCTCACCTGGTCCGCCGTGCCTCTTACCATACTAGTACGGTATGAATACACCTCCCACCTCACCTGGGTACGCGTGTTGCCGTCTTCCAACTAGTACATATGTAGACCCACCCCGCACTCACCTGGTACAGCGTGTGCCTCTTACAACTAGTAACGTATGTATCAACGCCCGCCTCACCTATACAGCGTGCTCTTCCAACTAGTAACATAGTAACACGCCCACCTCACCTGGTACAGCGTGTGCCTCTTACAACTAGTAACGATGTATACACGCCCACCTCACCTGGTACAGCGTGTGCCTCTTACCAACTAGTAACACATGACACAGCCCACCTCACCTGGTACAGCGTGTGCCTCTTACCAACTAGTAACGTATGTAATACACACGCCCACCTCACCTGGTCAGCGTGTGCCCTCTTACCAACTAGTACGTATGTTACACGCCCACCCCTCACCTGGTACAGCGTGTGCCTCTTACCAACTAGTAACTATATACAACGCCCACACTCACCTGGTACAGCGGTGTGCCTCTTACCAACTAGTAACGTATGTATACACGCCCGCCCTCACCTGGTCCAAGCGAGTGCCTCTTACCAACTATGTATTACGTATGATACACACGCCCCCTCACCTGGTACAGGGTGTGCCTCTACCAACTATAACGTATGTATACAACGCCCACCCTTCACCTGGTACAGCGGTGCCCTCTTACCAACTAGTAACGTATGTATACACCGCCCGCCTCACTCTGGATCAGCGTGTGCCTCTTACCAACTAGTAACGTATGTATACACCCCCGCCTCCCTGGTACAGCGTGTCCTCTTACCAACTGTAACGTATATACACGCCCACCTCACCTGGTACAGCGGGTGCCTCTTACCAACTAGTAACGTATGTATACACGCCCGCCTCACCTGGTACAGCGGGTGCCTCTACCAACTATACTATGTATACACGCCCGCCTCACTGTACAGCGTGTGCCTCTTACCAACTAGTAACGTATGTACTAACGCCCACCTCACCTGGTACAGTGTGTGCCTCTTACCAACTAGTACGTATGTTACACACCCCCTCACCTGTACAGGTGTGCCTCTTACCAACTAGTACGTATGTATACACGCCCGCCTCACCTGGTACACGCGTGTGCCTCTTAACCAACTAGTAACGTAATGTAAACACCCACTCACCTGGTACACGGTGTGCCTCTTACCAACTAGTAACGTATGTATACACGCCCACCTCACCTGTTACAAGTGTGTGCCTCTTACCAACTAGTAACGTATGTATACACGCCCCCTCACCTGGTACAGCTTGTGCCTCTTACCAACTAGTAACGTATGTATACACCCCCCTCACCTGGTACAGCGGTGCCTCTTACCAACTAGTAACGTCTTATACACCCACCTCACCTGTACAGGTGTGCCTCTTACCAACTAGTAACGTATGTATACACGCCCACCTCACCTGGTAACAGCGTGTGCCTCTTACCACTAGTAACGTATGTATACCCCCCGCCTCACCTGGTCAAGCGTGTGCCTCTTACCAACTAGTAACGTATGTATCACGCCCCCTCACCTGGTACAAGCTGTGTGCCTCTTACCAACTAGTAACGTATGTATACACCGCCCCTCACCTGGTACAGCTGTGCCTCTTACCACACTAACGTATGTATACACGCCCCCTCACCTGGTACAGCGTGTGCCTCTTACCAACTAGTAACGTATGTATAACACGCCACCTCACCTTACAGCGTGTGCCTCTTACCAACTAGTACTATTTATACACCCCAGCCTCACTGGTACAGCGTGTGCCTCTTACCAACTAGTAACGTATGTATACAACACGCCCCCTCACCTGGTACAGCGTGTTCCTCTTACCAACTAGTAACGTTGTATACACGCCCCCCTCACCTGGTACAGGTGTGCTCTTACCAACTATAACGTATGTATACACGCCCCCTCACCTGGTACAGCGTGTGCTCTTACCAACTAGTAACGTATGTATACCCCCCCCCTCACTGTATCAAGCGTGTGCCTCTTCCAACTAGTAACGTATGTATACACGCCCCTTCACCTGGTACAAGCGTGTGCCTCTTACCAACTAGTAACTATTGTATACACGCCCCGCTCACCTGGTACAGCGTGTGCCTCTTACCAACTAGTACGTATGTATACACGCCCCGCTACCTGGTACAGCGTGTGCCTCTTACCAACTAGTAACTATGTATACACGCCCACCTCACCTGTACACGTGGCCTCTTACCAACTAGTAACGTATGTAACACGCCCCGCTCCACCTGGTACAGCGTGGCCTCTTACCAACTAGTAACGTATGTAACACGCCCCGCCCCTCACCCTGGTACAGCGTGTGCCCTCTTACCAACTAGTAACGTATGTATACACGCCCCCCCCGCCTCCCCTGGTAACGTGTGGCCTCTTACCAACTAGTAATGTATGTATACACGCCACCTCACCTGGTACAGCGTGTGCCTCCTTACCAACTAGTAACTATGTATACACCGCCCGCCTCACCTGGTACAGCGTGTGCCTCTTACCAACTAGTAACGTATGTATACACGCCCCACCTCACCTGGTACAGCTGTGCCTCTTACCAACTAGTAACGTTGTATACACGCCCCCTCACCTGGTACAGCGTTGCTCTTACCACTAGTAACGTATGTATACACGCCCACCTCACCTGGTACAGCGTGTGCCCTCTTACCAACTAGTAACGTATGTATAACCCCACCTCACCTGGTACACGGGTGCCTCTTAACCAACTAGTACCGTATGTATACACGCCCCCTCACCTGGTACAGCTTGTTCCTCTTACCAACTAGTAACGTATGTATACACCCCCCTCACCTGGTACAGCGTTGTGCTCTTACCAACTAGTAACGTATGTATACCACGCCCGCCTCACCTGGTACAGCGTGTGCCTCTTACCAACTAGTAACTAATGTATACAGACGCCACCTCACCTGGTAACAGCTGTGGCCTCTTACCAACTAGTAACGTATGTATACACGCCCGCCTCACCTGGTGCAGCTGTGCCTCTTACCAACTAGTAACGTATGTCTACGGCCCACGCTCACCTGGTACAGCGTGTGCCTCTTACCAACTAGTAACTATGTATATACACGCCCACCGCCTCCCTGGTACAGGCGGTTCTTACCAACTGTAACGTATGTATACTGCCCCCTCACTGGTACAAGCGGTGTGCTCTTACCAACTATATATGTATACACACCCCGCCTCACCTGGTACAGGTGTGCCTCTTAACCACT
This sequence comes from Hymenochirus boettgeri, assembly GCA_019447015.1. Lineage (NCBI taxonomy): Eukaryota > Metazoa > Chordata > Amphibia > Anura > Pipidae > Hymenochirus > Hymenochirus boettgeri. The sequence continues at coordinate 72,341 of JAACNH010001449.1, read as the reverse complement.
AGTAACGATGTATACAACGCCCGCCTCACCCGGGTACAGCTGGGGCCTCTTACCAACTAGTAACGTATGTATACACACCGCACTCACCTGTACAGCGTGTGCCTCTTACCAACTAGTAACGTATGTATACCACGCCCCCTCACCCTGGTACAAAGCGTGTGCCTCTTACCACTATTACGTATGTATACACGCCCACCTCACCTGGTAAACGGGTGCCTCTTACCAACTAGTAACGTATGTATAATACACGCCCCCCCGCCTCACCTGTTCAAGTGTGTGCCTCTTACCAACTATTAACGTATGTATACACGCCCCCACCTGGTACACGGTGTGCCTCTTACCAACTATAACGTATGTATACACGCCCCCTCACCTGGTACAGCTGTGCCTCTTACCAACTAGTAACGTTGTATACCGCACCCACCTCACCTGTACACGTGTGTGCCTCTTACCAACTAGTAACGTATTTATACACGACCCGCCTCACCTGGTACAGTGTGTGCCTCTTACCAACTAGTAACGTATGTATACACACCCCCTCACCTGGTACAGTGGTGTGCCTCTTACAACTAGTAACGTATGTATCACGGCCCACCTCACCGGTACCTCGTGCCCTCTTACCAACTAGTAACGTATGTATACACCCCGCCTCACCTGGTACAGCGTGTGCCTCTTACCAACTAGTAACGTATGTATACACGCCCACCTCACTGGTACATGGCTCCTCTATACCAACTAGTAAGTGTAACACCCCGCCTCACCTGGTACAGTGTGTGGCCTCTTACCAACTAGTAACGTATTGTATACACACACCCCCTCCCCTGGTCAACGGTGTGCCTCTACCAACTAGTAACGTATGTACCACCGCCTCACCTGGTACAGCGTGTGCCTCTTACCAACTAGTACGTATGTATACACCCCCCTCACCTGGTACAGGTGTTGCCTCTTACAACTATAATATGTTACACGCCCCCGCCCACTCCCTGGTACAGCGTGTGCCTCTTACCACTAGTAACGTATGTATACACCGCCCCCTCACCTGTACAGCGGTGTGCCTCTTACCAACTAGTAAACGTAGTCTACCAAACCGCCTGCCCACCTGGTACACGTGTGCCCTCTACCAACTAGTAACTTATGTATACACCGCCCGCCTCACCTGGTAAGGGTATGCCTCTTACCAACTAGTAACGTATGTATACACGCCCACCTCACCTGGTACAGCCGGGTGCCTCTTACCAACTAGTAACGTATGTATACACCCCCCTCACCTGGTACAAGCGTGTGCCCTCTTACCAACTAGTAACGTATTTTACACGCCCACCTCACCTGGTACAGTGTGGCCTCTTACCAACTCAGTAACGTATGTAATACACACCCCCGCCTCCCCTGGTCAAGCTGTGCCTCTTACCACTAGTAAGTATGTTACACCCCGCCTCACCTGGTACAGCGAGTGCCTCTTACCAACTAGTAAACGTATGTATACACACCCTCCCCACCTGGTACAGCGGGTTTCTCTTAACCAACTATTACTATAGTATACACCCCACCGCCTCAACCTGATACAGCGTGTGCCTCTTACCAACTAGTAACGTAGTATATACACGCCCACCTCAACACCTGGTAAGTGTTGCCTCTTACCAACTAGTAACGTATTATACACCCCACCTCACCTGTACAGTGTGTGCCTCTTACCAACTCAGTAAACCGTAGTGTTCCCGCCCACCTCACCTGGTACAGGTGTGCCTCTTACCAACTAGTAACTATGTATACACGCCCAGCCTCACCTGTACACCGTTTGCCTCTTACAACTAGTAACGTATGTATACACGCGCCTCACCGGTACAGCGTGTGCCTCTGGTAACCCAAGTAACGTATGTATACACGCCCCTCTCACCTGGTACAGCGTGTGCCTCTTACAAACTAGTAACGTATGTATACAACCACCTCCTCACCTGGTACAGCGTGTCCCTCTTATCCAACTGAACGTATGTATACACGCCCCGCCTCACCTGGTACAGCCTGTGTGCCTCTTCCAATCTAGTAACGTATGTATACACGCCCCACCCCCCCCCTCACCTGGCTACAGCGTGTGCCTCTTACCAATAGTAACGTATGTATACACACCCCCTCACCTGGTACAGCGTGTGCTCTTACCAACTAGTAATCGTATATACACGCCGCCTCACCTGGTACGAGTGTCGCCTCTTACACACTATTAACGTCTGAATTCACCCGACCTCCACCTGGTACAGCGTGTGCCTCTTACCAACTAGTAACGTGTATACACGGCCCACCTCACCTGGTACAGCTGTGCCTCTTACCAACTATAACGTATGTATACACGCCCACCTCACCTGGTACAGCGTGTGCCTCTTACCACTAGTACCGTATGTATACACCCCGCCTCACACCTGGTACCAATCGTGTGCCTCTTACACACTAGTAAAGTATGTATCACGCCCCCTCACCGGTAACGTGTCTGTGCCTCTTACCAACTAGTAACGTATGTATACACACCCGCCTCCACCTGGTACAGCGGGTGCTTTACCAACTATAACTATGTATACGCCCCGCCTCCCTGTAAGGTGTGCCTCTTACCAAACTAGTAACTTATGTATACACGCCCGCCTCACACCTGGTACAGCGTGTGCTCTTACCAACTAGTACGTATGTATACCGCCCCCTCACCTGGTACAGCTGGGTGCCTCTACCCACTAGTAACGTATGTATACACGCCCCCTCACCTGGTACATGTTGTGGCCCCTCTTACCAACTAGTAACGTATTATACACACCCACCTCACCTGGTACAGGGGTGCCTCTTACCAACTAGTAACGTATGTTACACGCCCACCTCACCTGGTCAGCGTGTGTGCCTCTTACCACTAGTAACGTTGTATACACCGCCACCTCACCTGGTACAGTGTGGCCTCTTACCAACTAGTAACGTATGTTTACACGCCCACCTCACCTGGTACAAGCTGTGCCTCTTACCAACTAGTAACTATGTATACACGCCCACCTCACCTGGGTACGCCTGTGCCCTCTTACCACCTAGAAACGTATGTATACACGCCCCCTCACCTGGTACAGAGCTGTGTGCCTCTTACAACTAGTAACGTATAGTATAACGCATCCACCTCACCTGTACAGAGGGTGTCCTCTTACCGACTTAACGTATGTATACACCCAGCATCCCTGTACAGTCCTTCTCCCTAACTATGAACCACGCCCTCACCTGGTACAAGCGTGTGATCTTACCCAAAACAGTACGTATGTATACACGCCCAACCTCACCTGGTAAAGCGTGTGGGCCTCTTACCAACTGAGAACTTATGGTATACATGCCCACCTCCCACCTGGTACAGCGTGTGCCTCTACCAACTAGTAAACGTATGTAATACACGACCGCCTCACTGGTACCGCGGTCCCTCTTACCAATAGTAACGTATGTATGCACACGCCCGCCACTACACGGTAAAGCGTGTGCCTGCTTACCAACAGTAAACGTATGTATACCACGCCCGCCCTCACCTGGTACAAGTTGTGCCTCTTACACAACTGTAACGTAGGTATACACCGCCCAGCCTCACCTGGTACAGCGTGGCCTCTTACCAACTAGTACAGTATGTATACACGCCCGCCTCACCTGGTACAGGCGGTGCCCTCTTAACCAACTAGTCACGTATGTATACAAATACACGCCACGCCCCCCCGCCTCACCTGGTACAGCGTGTGCCTCTACCCAACTAGTCCTATGTATACAGACGCCCCCTCACCTGGTCCCGCGTGTGCCTCTTACCAACTAGTAACGTATGTATACACGCCCGCCTCACCTGGTACAGTGTGTGCCTCTTACCAACTAGTAACGTATGTATACACGCCCGCCTCACCTGGTACAGCGGGTGCCTCTTACCAACTAGTAAAGTATGTATACACGCCCGCCTCACCTGGTACAGCGGGTGCCTCTTACCAACTAGTAACGTAACCCTCGAAAATAACCTCGTACATTCAGAAAACCTCGAAAATACAATCCAAACCCTGGAAAAGTAAGTTCCGTTTTTGGATTTTCGGATCTTCATGTAACAAATATTGATCATTTCACTGAACTGTCCCTTTAATATTATGTAGTTTCCCTTGCTGTCTGACAATGTACAGATAATATTATGTACAGTTCCTTCCTCCTGTCACTGTCTGTCACTGTACAGTTAATTCTGATGTAAAGAGGGAAATGGAAAGGAAGAAAATGAAGATATGTCTTGAACAATTTACACTCTGTATACACTATAGAAGATCCCTCTCTAACACATTGACCAATAGTGATCCCTCTCTAACACAGGGAGATCGTAAGAGGAATTCAAATTCCAGGTCACGGTATAGCTGGAATAGGCATCCAGCAGTCAGGTAGATCTGTTAATAATCTCAGCCATGTCAGTGTATATCTGTTATTGATCGCCAGGTCACTGTAGGCTGTAATCATCCATCCAGCAGGTATAATCTGTAATATTCAGTCACATCCAGTCAGGGTATTCTTATATTCATCCATCCAGGGGCACGGTAGACAGTCTGTAAATCATCATCCGCACGGTATATCTGTAATATACATCCCATCCAGGTCACGGTACTCTCTGTATATTCATCCATCCAGGCCGGTATCTCGGGAATATTCTCCCTCCAGGTCCGGTAGATCTGTAAAGATTCCTCCCTCCAGGTCAACGGTATATTCGTAATATTCTCATCCATCCATGTCCCGTTATTAATCTTTACTATTCATCCACCGTCCGTATATCGTAATATTCATCCAGCCAGGTCACACTGTATATCGTAATATTCATTTCATCCATGTCAAGTATAATCTGAATCTTCATTCATCCAGGTCCAATGGTATATGCTGGAATATGTTATCCATCCAGGTCACGGTAATATCTGTAATATTCATCCATCCAGGTCCCACCTGTATAGTCTGTAATAGTCATTTATATCCAGGTCACGGTCTAGCCGTAAATATTCATATCCATCCAGGTCATGGTCTTCTTAATGCTTCAGCCATCCAGAATCACGGTCTTATCTGTAATATTCATCCATCCAGTCATTGAATATCTGTATCTATTCATCCATCAGGTCCGGTAATATCTGTTGTATCTCCATCCAGGTCAACGGTCTTATCTGTAATATTCATCCATCCAGGTCGATTTTATTCTTTTGTATTCATCCCTACAGGTCATGGTATATCTGTTGTATTCATCCATCCAGTCATGGTAGATCTGTACAGTAGGTGTCATTCATCCCCAGTCCATGGTATATCTGTAATATTCCTCCATCCAGTTCATTGATTCATTCGTTGTTTTTATCTTTAGATTTATCAACTGGACTTGAAATGTAGTTCTTGAAGACGTTTCGCTAGTCATCCACGGATCTTTCTCATTCAGAATGACTTGTACCAAGAATCTTGTGGCAATTATGTACCCTGAAAATCCCAATTAGCTATCACAGCCAGGTGTTAAGGGTGTGATTATAGTGGCTAAGAGGTGTTTTATAGGAACGCCCAGAGTAGGTGTTAAAACGCATTGTACTGGCAGACAGTTGTGTCGAACCCCCCCACCTCTATTAAGGCTTGTTTCTTTATTTTTCACATAAATGGCCTCCTTAACCACCTCTCTTGAACCATCATTGGCCCAGGATGGTCACCTAAGCATGGTAGTCTGATGGTGTTTCATACCAACTTGGGCACTTTACATTAAGTTAAGTTCAGTGTAACTACATAATGCTTTTTCAGATAAAAACAGTGTTTTTTTCATCCAATGACCTTAACCTGCCCTTCCTCATTGTGTCTGTGTATAAATAAATGCACCGAAATACTTGACTTCCTGTTATGTCAGGACCCCTAGTAGAGACCGTTATGGTTTCCTCCCATCGCCTGGGTGATTTCAGTTGCTCAGTAAGATCTGAGCATGTGTGTACCCATCCAACAGCCAATCAGTAGACATTACTGTTAATGGAACATTCCGAAGGAAGTGTTTCATTCTGGGAAGAAGAAGGACCGTTAACAGAACCTAATGTCAAGCTCCACTAATATCAACTGCAGGTGTCATGAAGTGGTGTAGGACTTGCCAAGAATGGGTTAATTATTGGTATTCATTTCTTGCAAAGGACCAATAAAATACCATTTCATTCACCCTGGAACATCCTATTGTTTATATTAGATTAGTGAAGCATGGACCAGATCTCTCTTCCAGACAATGGGGGCTAACCGTGTATCTAATTCTCCTCCAGCGAGGTCTGGTGGGTATCTAAGAGTCATTTAAGGACAGTCATACATGTAAAATATTGTATTTTGGTATGAATATAGACAAACCAATATTAATAGTTATGAATGGAAAGAAGCCCTTCAAAAAATATGATCCCAACATGGAGTCCTTATTCCCTTGCCAAGGCAGTTATTAATATCTTGGAAAATTGGTTACCACAGGTCCATGTTTGTATTGGAGGATTGAATAATTAATACAGAGAGGATATGTGGTCATATCCAATCCCAATACCATGTAACATTCTACATTTATAGGAATCTCCTCACTGAGGGGGAATGAAATGCTTTTGGCTAGTTCGTAAATCTGGCATTCCTAGACACTCCCACCTCCTGTTTAGCCGCAGAGAAAGGGGGGTGGTTCATGAAATGGTTTAAAAAAATCCTTGTAAGCCCCTATAACTTTGTTCATACTGAGGGACATGATGATAATGTACCGATTGTATGTCATTTTATTGTAACAACCATTTTATTTTATTTTTGTATTATGTGCAACTGTCCACCTTTTTGGAATATTAAATCTACATGTACTAATTTTGTCCTTTGATGCTCTAAAACGACTCATAGCCTCTGATAGTTATATGTGTTTTTTTGAAATGTAGTGAAAATGCTAATTACTTTGTGACTGCTTGTTAAGACTGATGCTAATTAAACCCGCTAGTTCTGGGTGAATGGTGTGTGTTAACCATTTAGCTGCCAGGAACAGGGTGTGCCTATATGATAGTGAAGGAGTGTTTTTTGGGCGTCTTTAGGCCGTAAACTTCAAGTGGTGGCAGCGAATTACCGATTAATTAGTCAGATCACGTGCCCATCGAACTTGGCGTTTTGTTGACGCAAAGGGAACAGTCAAGGGGTATGAACAACTGATTTTTTCAAATGGGAGAGAATATGTTAGCATAACTAGAAGGCATCACACAAACATTAACAAATATTGATCATTCACTGAACTGTCCTTTAATATATGTATTTCCCTTGCTGTCTGACAATGACAGATAATAGTATGTACATTTCTTCCTCTGTCCCAGTCTGTCACGGTAAAAAACAGTTAATTCTATTGTAAAGAGGGAAATGGAAAGGAAGAAATGAGGATCTGTCTTGAACACTTTAACACTCTGATACACTATAGAGATCCCTCTCTACACATTGACCATAGTGATCCCCTCTAACACAATTACCAATATCTATCCCTCTCTAAAACCATTGACCACTAGCGATCCCTCTCTAACCACAATTGACCCAATACGATCCCTCTCTAACACATTGAACCAATGTGATCCCTCTCTAACACAATGACCAATAGCGATCCCTCTCTAACACATGGACCGAATAGCGTTCCTCCTCTAACACATTGACCAATAGCTATCGCCTCTCTAACACATTGACCAATAGCGATCCCTCTCTAACACATTGACCAATAGCGATCCAATCCCTCTCTAAACATTGACCAATAGCGTCCCTCTCTAACCATGACCAATAGCGATCCTCTCTAACACATTGACCAATAGCGATCCCTCTCTAACAACACATGACCAATCGCGATCCCTCTCTAACACATTGACCAAGGTGATCCCCTCTCTAATAACACATTGACCAATAGTGATCCTCTCTAACACTTGACCAATACGAGCCCTCTCTAACACATTGCCCAATAGTGATATCCCTCTCTAACACAATTGAACCATATGATCCCTCTCAAACCATTGACCCATCGTGATCCTCTCTAACACATTGACCAATACGATCCTCTCTAACACTGACTGAATATCGATCCCTCTCTAACAAACACATTGACCGTAGTGATCCCTCGCGCACACATTGACCAATAGTGATCCCTCTCTAACACATTGACCAATAGTGATCCTCTCTAACACATTGACCAATAGTTATCCCTCTCTAACACATTGACCATAGCATCCCTCTCTAACACATTGACCAATAGCGATCCCTCTCTAACACATTGACCAATACATCCCTCTCTAACACATTGACCACTAGTGATCCCTCTCTACCATTGACCATAGTGATCCCTCTCTAACACATTGACCATAGCGATCCCTCCTCTAACCCATTGACCAATATGCGATCCCTCTCTACCACATTGACTCGATAGCGTCCCTCTCTAACACTTGACCAATGCGATCCCTCTCTAACAACATGACCAATAGTGATCCTCTCTAACACAATGACCAATATTGGATCCCTCTCTCAACCATTGACCAATATGACCCTCTCTATACACATTGACCAAAGTGATCCCTCTCTACACTTGACCAATAGCGATCCCCTCTCTAACACTTGACCATAGCTATCCCCTCTAACACCTTGACCAATAGTGATCCCTCTCTACACATTGACCACTAGCGATCCCTCTCTAACACATTGACCAATAGCGATCCCTCTCTAACACATTGACGAATATGTACCCTCTCTACACATTGACCAATGCGTCCCTCTCTAACATTTACCAATAGCGATCCCTCTCTAACACATTGACCAATAGCGATCCTCTCTAACACATTGACCAATACTATCCCTCTCTAACACATTGACCACTATCGATCCTCTCTAACCACATTGACCAATCGATCCCTCTCTAGACACATTGACCAATAGTGAGCCCCCCCTCTCTAACACATTGACCAATAGTGGATCCCCTCTCTAACACATTGACCCAATCGCCATCCACTCTCTAACCCATGACAATAGCGATCCCTCTCTTAACACCTGCCCAATACGACCCTCCTCTAACACCAATTGGACCAATCGATCCCTCTCTAACACATTTACCAACGATCCTCTCTAACACATTGACCCATATCGTCCCTCTCTACACATTGACCAATAGGAATCCCTCTCTAACACATTGACCAATAGTTGAGCCCTCTCTAACACATTGACCATAGCTATCCCTCTCTAACAGTCACATTGACCAATAGCGATCCCTCCTCTAACACATTGACCAATAGTGATATCCCTCTCGGTAACACATTGAACCAATACGATCCCATCTCTAACACAATGAACCACGATTGATCCCTCTCAACACATTTGACCATAGTGATCCCTCTCTACCACCTGACCAATACGATCCTCTCTACCACATGACCATATATAGTGATCCCTCTTCTAACACACATTGACAATAGGTGATCCCTCTCTAACACATTGACTAATAGTGATCCCTCTCTAACACATTTTACCAATAGCGATCCCTCGCTACACCTTGACCAATATAGCGATCCCTCTCTAACACCACTTGACAAAGTGATCCCTCTCTAACACTTGACCAATATCGATCCCTCTCGAACACAGTGACCCATAGTGATCCCCTCTAACGACATTGACCAATATGATCCCTCTCTAACACATTGACCAATAGTGATCCCTCTCTACCATGGACCAATGCATCCCAGCTCTAACACAATGACCAATAGCGATCCCCCCCTCTCTATCCCATTGACCAATAGCGTCCCTCTCTAACACATTGACCACTAGTGATCCCCTCTCTACAACATTGACCATAGCGATCCTCTCTAACACATTGAACCCATAGTGAATCCCTCTCTAACACATGACCAATATCGATCCCTCTCTACACTTGACCATGTTCAATGTTGTCAATGGTTTTTTAACAGTGTTTGTTTTCAGTAGATTATATATCTATTATATCATACCGTGTTGTGTACAGTATATTATATATATGATATATTATACCAGTAATTATTATATATATTATTTATACAGTTGTTGTGTACAGTACTTTCTCTCTCTCTTCTCTTCTCATCCCTCGCTTCGCTCTCTCCTCTTCTATTCTCCAGTGTGTATCCCGTAGCTTCTATATATACAACAGTGATTATCTATATATTTTACTATTATACAGTGTTGTCACAGTACTTCTCTCTCTCTCTATCCCTCCCTATCTCTCTATCTATATCTCTTCTTCTCTCCTCTCTATCCTACCGTCGCTTCTCTCTCTCTTCTCCCGTGTTTGGTCCCCGTCGCTTCTCTCTCTCTCTTCACCGTCTATCTCTATCGCTCTTCTCGTCATAACAGTGTTGTGGTCACTCCCCTTATCTCCTCCCTCCTTACAATTCTCTCTCTCTCATTCTTCGGCCGCTCCTCTCCTGTAACATTCTCATGCATGTTAACACAGCGCCCCTACTGGTTACTATCCCGCAATGCAGAATTTGGATCTAATTAGGACTTGACCCGAGTATATCGAGGTTAGTTTCCCGGACTATTTTAAAGCCTGAAAAATGCCGATTCTTATACTCGAGTATATACGGTATATTATATTATACAGTGTTGTTTTACAGTATATTATATATATTAATTTATCAGTGTTTTGTACAGTAATTATATATATATTAATTATACAGTATATTTATATATTATATATATATTTATATATATATTAGACACGTTTGTTTACAGTAGATTATATATATATATTATATATACAGGTTTTTGTGTAACATTAGATTAATCTTATTATTATACAGTGTTGTTTACAGTAGATTATATATATATTATACAGTGTTGTGTACAGTAGATTATATGTATATTATATTATACAGTGTTGTGTACAGTAGATTATAATAATATATATATATATATATATATATATATATATTATATTATACAGTGTTGTGTACAGTAGATTATATATATATTATACAGTAGATTATATATATATATATAATTATAATTATACGTATATTATATATTATATTATCAGTAGATTTTATTATATATATCTCTCTCTCTCTCTCTCTCTCGCTAGCTCTCTTCTCTCTCCTCGTCTCCCTGTTTTCTCCCGTCGCTTCTCTATATCTCTATATTCTATTCTACCGTAGATTATCTATCTTATTAGATTCTACAGTGTTGTGTACGTAATTTTTTGTTTATAATATATATCATATATATCTCTATATCTATATCTTATACAGTAGATTAATATCTTCTCACTTGCTACTGTAGCTTATATAGATCTTCTCTTCTACAGTGTTGTGTCTCCGTCCGCTCCTCTCTCTTTCTCCGTCGCTTCTCTCTCCCTCTCTTCTACGTTCCAGCGAATAGTCTCTATCTCGCTCTCTCGCTCTCTACTCTCTTCTCTCTCCCGTGTTGTGTCCGTCGCTTCTCTCTCTCTCTCTCTCTCTCTTCTCTTTCTCCCTTCGCTTCTCTCTCTCTTCTCTTCTCCCGTGTTGTCTCCCTTCGATTCTCTCTATCTTCTCTGCTCCATGTTGTCTACCGTAGACTTATCTCTCTCTTAGAGTATAGCCGTAATTATCTCTCGCGTATCTTCTCCCCAGTGTTGTCTACCGTGCTTCTCTCTCTCTTTCTCTTCTCTGTTGTCTCCCCGTCGCTTCTCTATCTCTATTCAATCTATCCCGTGTTGTCTACAGTAGATTATATATTATATTAATTAGACAGTGGTTGTCTACAGTAGACTTATATATATATTCTCTTATACAGTGTTGTATACAGTAATTATAATATATATATTATCAAGTGTTTGTGTACAGAGATTATATTAGTATATATATATATTATATTATACAGTAGATTATATATATATTATATTATACAGTGTTGTATACAGTAGATTATATATATATTATATTATACAGTGTTGTGTACAGTAGATTATATATATATATATATATATATATATATATATTATACAGTAGATTATATATATATATTATATTATACAGTAGATTCTATATATATATTTATTATACAGTGTTGTGTACAGTAGATCATATATATATTATACAGTAGATTATATATATATTATATTATACAGTAGATTATATATAATTATATTATACAGTGTTGGTGTACAGTAGATTATATATATATTATATTATACAGTAGATTATATATATATTATATTATACAGTGTTGTATACAGTAGATTATATATATATTATATTCTCACAAGTGTTTGTGTAAACAGTGAATAATTATATCTATAATTATGATTATATATATATATAACATTATTAGTTATACAGTAATATATATTATTATTATACCTTGTTGTCCCCGTCCCGCTTCTCTCTTCTCTTCTCTCGCATCTCTCTCCTTCTCCTTCTCTTCTCCCGTGTTGTCTACCGTCGCTTCTATATCTCTTCTCTCTCCCGTGTTGTGTACCCTTCGCTTCTCTCTCTCTTCTCTCTCCCGTGTTTTGTCCCGTCGCTTCGCTCTCTCTCTTCATATGCTCCCGTAGATTACTTATATATTATATTATACAGTGTTGTATCCCTAGATTGATATATTATATCTTATCCCTTGTTTTGTGTACCGCGATTCTAAACTAACATAGCTATCTATCCATCTAATCTATATTATACAGTAGATTATATATATATTATATTATACAGTGTTGTATACAGTAGATTATATATATATTATTTATACAGTAGATTATATATATATTATAGTATACAGTGTTGTGTACAGTAGATTATATATCTATTATATTATACAGTGGTTGTGTACATAGATTATATATATATATTATATTATACAGTAGATTATATATATATTATAGTATACAGTGTTGTGTACATTAGATTATATATATATATATATATTATATTATACAGTAGATTATATATATATTATATTAACATTGTTGTGTGGACAGTAGATATATATATACTATCTATATAATATATATATATATATTATACAGTAGATTATATAATATTATTATTATACACGTGTTTATACAGTAGATTATATAGATATTTATCGTATACGGTAGATTATATATATATATTATAGTAATAACAGTGTTTGTGCATACAGTAGTATTTTTAATATAATATATATATTAATTATAATTATATATATATTATTATATATATTTACAGTAGATTATATATATATTATATTATACAGTGTTGTATCTAGATTACTATAAGTTATATTATCGTGATTATAAGATATTTATAAGTGATCAGTGTTTTGGTACAGTCGCTTATATATATTATTATACAGTGTTGTGTAGTCGTTGTATATATCTATATTATCTCTCGACAGTCGATTTATCTGCTTATTTGGGTACGTCGATTATAATTTTTCTTACATAACATTTCTACTCTCTATCTATTATACCAGTAAGCTTAATATATCTACCAGTATCAGATAATTTTGCAGCATTTTGGTTGGACTGCGCAGGAAGTGCCGTAGTAATAAACATTTAGTGCCCGGAGAGATGCTAATGGAGAGACTGGGAATCTAAAGGAAATTTCTGTGATTCACCGATTTAGGTCAAGCAGATTCCTGGTCCATGGGTCCGTCCATACAGTGTCCAGGGTGTGTACGTTGTACGTTGTACATGTGTCCTTGGATGGGGATTCATTAATGTGCACAAATCAATCAGTGGTGTGTGAGCACGAGAGAGAGAGAGAGAGGATCTGAGACTGGGATGGGGGAGGGAGGGAGGGAGCTTTCCCAGACTGCTGCGAGGGATGAGTGAGCCAGGAGCTGTGGGCAGGAGGAGGTGAGTGTGAGGATGGAAGGACTTTATAACGGAGATGGTTAATATAAGATCATCAGGAGATTGAAAACGCCACAGGAGGGAAACATCAATGTTAAGGAGGAAGGAGAAAGGTGAGGGACTTATTGATTGAGGGAGAAGAGATAAGACGATGGATGGGGATAAGCACAGAGAGAGGGAGGGTAGCACAGTTAGTAAAATACCTGGAGAGAGTGCAAGATGGGATGAAGGTAACAAGTACTAGAGTATAGTGGGACCCGGCTGTCACAAAGAGAGAACCGGCTGTCACGGAGAGGGACCCAGCTGTCACGGAAGGGACCCGCTGTCACGAAGAGGGACCCGGCTGTCACAAGAGAGAACCGCTGTCCACAAAGGGACCCCCCGCGTCACAAAGAGAGAACCAGCTGTCACAGAAAGGGACCCAGCTGTCACAAAGAGTGACCCGGCTGTCACAGAGAGGGACCCGGCTGTCACAGAAGGGACCCGGCTGTCACGGAGAGGACCGTCCGGCTGTCCACGGAGAGGGACCCGGCTGTCACAGAAGGGACCCGGCTGTCACGGAGAGGGACCCGGCTGTCACGGAGAGGGACCCGGCTGTCACGGAGAGGGACCCGGCTGTCACGGAGAGGGACCCGGCTGTCACGGAGAGGGACCCGCTGTCACGGAGAGGACCCGGCTGTCACGAGAGGACCGCTCACGGAGAGAGACCCGGCTGTCACAGAGAGAGACCGGCTGTCACAGAGAGAGACCCGGCTGTCACAGAGACGCTGTCACAGAGAGAGACCCGCTGTCACAGAGAGAGACCGCTGTCACGAGAGAGCCCCGTCTTTCACAGAGAGAGAACCCGGCTTCACACAGAGAGATACCCGCTGTGAAGAGAATCTGCCGTATGGAAGGATGAATCTTGGCTATGCACCGCAGCCCTGGAGATTTCCACCACAGTGAGACTGTTAGCCTGAGGGATTCCCCGGTTCACTGGGTGCCAACCAAGCTTCTCGGTGTGAGAAACAGGGGAACTATGAACTGCGCCGAGCTGGGGCACTGCTAACACAAGCCCAGCGTCACCAGGACCTGCAGGGAGACTCCTTCCCAGTCTCTGTAGCCTTGGGGTCCTACACTATTCCTGTGAAGAGGAAGGACAGTGTCCACGTGGAGAGTGGGAAGGAGAGACACACGTGGGAAAAGAGCAGTTCGGATTTCTAGCATTGTGGCTCAGAGGTGAGTGATAGGGTTCCTCCCGGCTTTAATGAGGGACCCTTGGTTCTGGTTCTACTGGATGGACACACTGCATTGTCCAGCATTTACACTACCGGCTCTTCTCTGTAGTTTATAAAACATATTTATAATATATAATATATAATGTATTCGTTGTGTTGTCTAGAGACATTGTGTAAACCCTACCTACCTACCTATCTACCTATCTACCTATCTATCTACCTACCTACCTATCTACCTATCTATCTATCTATCCATCTATCCATCTATCTATCTATCTATCATCTCTTCTATCTATCTATCTATCTATCTTTCTATCTATCTATCTATCTATCTTATCATCTTTCTATCTATCTATCTATCTAATCTATCTATCTATCTATCTATCTATCTCTCTATCATCTTTCTATCTATCTATCTATCTATCTATCTATCTATCTATCATCTCTATCTATCTATCTATCTATCTATTATCTATATCTACTATCATCTCTTTCTATCTACTTCTAATCATCTATCGATCTATCTATCATCTTTCTATCTATCTATCGATTATCTATCTATCTATCATCTATCATCTTTCTATCTATCTATCTATCTATCATCTATCTATCTATCTATCTATCTATCTATCTATCATCTTTCTATCTATCTATCTATCTATCTATCATCTTTCTATCTATCTATCTATCTATCTATCACTTCTATCCCTGTCTATCTATCTATCTATCTAATCTATCTACTACTTTCTATCTATCTATCTATCTATCGATCTATCATCTTCTATCTATCACTATCTATCTCCTCTATCATCTATCTATCTATCATCTATCTATCTATCATCTTTCTTATCTATCTATCTATCTATCTATCTATCTATCTATCTATCATCTTTTCTATCTATCTATCTATCTATCTATCTACTCTTCTATCTATCCATCTATCTATTAATCTATCTATCATCTTTCTATCATCTAGCTACCTCTATGTATCTATCATCTTTCTATCTATTTTATTCATCTATCTATCTACTCTATCTATCTATCTATCCTATCTATCTATCTATCACTATCTATCTTCATCTATCTTCTATCTCTATCTATCTATCTATCTATCTTCATCTTCTATCTATCTTCATCTATCTATCTATCTTCTCTATCTATCTATCTATCTATCTTTATCTATCTACTATCTATCTATCATCTTTCTATCTCTCTATCTATCTATTTATCATCTTCTATCTATCTATCTATCATCTTTTCTATTCTATCTCATCATATCTATCTATCTATTCTATCTATCTATCATCTTTCTATCTATCTATCTATCTATCATCTTTTTATCTATCTATCTATCTATCTATCTCTCTATCTATCTATCTATTCTATCTTCTATCTATTATCTTCTATCTCTATCTACTCTACATTTCTATCTATCTACTATCTACTATCTATCATCTTTCTATCTATACTATCTATCTATATCTTTCTATCTATCCATCTATCTATATCTATCTATCATCTTTCTATCTATCTATCTATCTAATCCATCTATGTATCTATCATCTTTCTATCTATTTATTACTATCATCACCTTCTATCTATCTATCTATCATTTTCTATCTATCCATCTATCTATTATCTACATCACTTTCTATCTATCTATCTATCCATCTATGTATCTATCATTTTCTATATTTATTATCTATCTATCTACTATCTATCTATCTATCTATTATCCATCTATCATCTTTCTATCTATCATCTATATATCTATCTAACAAAAAGAGTAATAGTGTTGCACTCTACCTTCCACTGATATAGGGCGCCCGGGTATCCAACCTTGTAATAAGATGCAGAGCACTCACAGACTTGTGAAAATTTTTTAAAACTTTTATTTCATGTGCAAACGAACCAATAGCGACTTTCGGTCTTTGTCTTAGACCTTTCTCAAGCTATATCTCTGTCAGTGCACACAACAACTCTTATAGCCTATACCCCACCCCTAATTAGTGACATCACATACTCAAATAAAACATATGGTGATACATATATTCTTATCTATCTATGTATCTATCTCTTTCTATCTATCTATTATCTATCTACCTACCTATCTATTTATCCATCTATCATCTTTCTATCTATCTATCTATATATGTATCTATCATCTTTCTATCTACTATTATCTATCATCTATCATCTATCTATATCTATCTATCTATCTACTATCTATCATCTATCTATCTATCTATCTATCTATCATCTTTTCTATCTATCTATTATCTATATATCTATCTATCTATCTCTATATCACTTTCTATCTATCTATGTATCTATCACATCTTTCCTATCTATCTATTATCTATCTATCTACCTACCTATCTATTTATCCATCTATCATCTTTCTATCTATCATCTCTACTATATATGCATCTATCATCTTTCTATCTATCTATTATCTATCATCTATCTATCTATCCATCCATCTATGTATCTATCATCTATCTATCTATCTATCTATCTATCTATCTATCTATCTATCTATCATCTTTCTAATCTATCTTATTATCTATCTATCTATCTATCTATTATCTATCTATCATACCTATCTATCTATCTATTTATCCATCTATCATTATCTATATCTATCTATCTATCTATCATCTTTTTCTATCTATTATTATCTATCTATCTATCTATCATCTATCATCTATCATCTTTCATCTATCTATTATCTATCTTCTATCTATCTATCTATTACCATCTATCATCTATCTATCTCATCATCTATCTATCTATCTATCTATCTATCTATCTATCATCTTTCTATCTATCTATTATCTATCTATCTATCTATCTATCTATCATCTATCTATCTATCTATCATATCTTTCTATCTATCTATATCTATCTATCTATCTATCTATCTATCTATCTATCTATCTACCTACCATCTTATCTATTAACCATCTACATCTATCTACTATCTATCTATATATATCTATCTATATCTATCATCTTTCTATCTATCTATTATCTATCTATCTATCTACCTATCTATCTATCTATTTATCCATCTATACTTCTATCTTTATCATCTATCTATAATATCTATCTATTATCTAGCATCTATCTATCATCATCTATCTATCTATATCTTATCTATCTATCATTATCTATCTATCTATCTACCTACCCTATCTATCTATCTATCTATTATCTCTATCATCTTTATCTATCTATATATCTATCTATTATCTATCATTTCTATCTATCTATTATCTATCTATCTATTATCTACTATCTATTATCTATCTACTACCTCTATCTATCTATTATCCATCTATCTACTCACTATAATCTATCTTTATTCATTTATCTATCTATCTATCTATCTATTATTATATTGTTATCATCATCTTTCTATCTATCTATTATCTATCATCTATCTATCTATCCATCTATTTATCTATCATCTATCTATCTATCTATCATCTATCTATCTATCTATCTATCTATCTATCTATCTATCTATCTATCTATCTATGTATCTATCTATCTATCTATCTATCTATGTATCTATCATCTTTCTATCTATCTATTATCTATCTATCTATCTATCTATCTATCTATCCATCTATTTCTATCATCTATCTATCTATCCATCTATGTATCTATCATCTTTCTATCTATCTATCTATCTCTACTATCTATCTATCTATCTATCTATGTATGTATCTATCTATCTATCTATCTATCTATGTATCTATCATCTTTCTATCTATCATCTATCTATCTATTATCTATCTACCTACCTATCTATCTATCTATTTATCCATCTATCTATCTATTATCTATCATCTATCTATCTATTATCTTAAATCTTTCTATCTATCTATTATCTATCTACCTATCTATCTATTTATCCATCTATCATCTTTCTATCTATCTACTATCTATCTATCTATCTATCTATCTATGTATCTATCTATCTATCTATCTATCTATCTATCTATCTATCTATGTATCTATCATCTTTCTATCTATCTATTATCTATCTACCTACCTATCTATCTATCTATCTATCATCTGTCTGTCTATCTATCTATCTATCTATGTATCTATCATCTTTCTATCTATCTATTATCTATCTATCTACCTACCTATCTATCTTTATCATCTATCTATCTACTCTATCTATCTATCTATCTATCTATCTATCTATGATATTTATTATCTATCTATCATCTATCTACCTACCTATCTATCAATCTATGTATTATCTATCTACCTACCTACCATCAATCTATTATCTATCTAATCATCTATCTATCTATATCTATTATCTATCTACCCTACCTACCACCTATCTATTATCTATCTACCTACCTACCAATCTATCTATCTATCTATTTATCTATCATCTATCTATCTTTCTATCTATCTAATTGATACCCAGCAGACTATTCTATCTGGTTAAAGGGCATGTCCTTCCCCCATATTTTTTTTTCTATAAAATACAACTCCTCTGGGTATTCATGAATAAAGATATTATGTGTATTGAAACACCACATATTACAACATATATACACGTACATACAAGGTATTGTGGTATTGTCATTATACATAAACATAGAGAGGGTAAATGTGATGTATACAATTTGTGTGCTTGTGTGTGTCACCTAACAGTATATTGTTGGTGGATAAGTGGTGCACAGTGTTTGAGTGACAACCATTGTAGGAATGTATAGGTAACTGATGGTAACAGTGTATAAGTAGAGTTTCAATGTCCCTACTTAACTGATTTTCCTCCCATGCTTTAAACTTTCACCCACTTAATGTGTATTTTACCCATCCTCCCGGTGATTCCTTTCCTTTAATGTGTATTTTACCCATCCTCCCTGTGATTCCTTTCCTTTAATGTGTATTTTACCCATCCTCCCGGTGATTCCTTTAATGTGTATTTTACCCATCCTCCCGGTGATTCCTTTCCTTTAATGTGTATTTACCCATCCTCCCGGTGATTCCTTTCCTTAATGTGATTTTCCCATCCTCCCGTGATTCCTTTAATGTGTATTTTACCATCCTCCCGGTGATCCCTTTCCTTTAATGTGTATTTTACCCATCCTCCCGGTGATTCCTTTAATGTGTATTTACCCATCCCCCGGTGATTCCTTTCCTTTATGTGTATTTTACCCATCCTCCGGTGATTCCTTTCCTTTAATGTGTATTTTACCCATCCTCCCGGTGATTCCTTTAATGTGTATTTTACCCATCCTCCCGGTGATTCCTTTCCTTTAATGTGTATTTTACCCATCCTCCCGGTGATTCCTTTCCTTTAATGTGTATTTTACCCATCCTCCCGGTGATTCCTTAATGTTTATTTTACCCATCCTCCCGGTGACCCTTTCCTTTAAGTGTATTTTACCCATCCTCCCGGTGATTCCTTTATGGTATTTACCCTCCTCCCGGTGATTCCTTTCCTTTAATGTGTATTTTAACCCATCCTCCCGGTGATTCCTTTCCTTTAATGTGTATTTACCCATCCTCCCGGTGATTCCTTAATGTGTATTTTACCCATCCTCCCGTGATTCCTTTCCTTTAATGTGTATTTTACCCATCCCCGGTGATTCCTTTCCTTAAAATGTGTATTTTACCCATCCTCCCGTGATTCTTCCTTTATGTGTATTTTACCCATCCTCCCGTGATCCTTTCCTTTAATGTGTATTTTACCCATCCTCCCGGTGATTCCTTTAATGTGTTTTTACCCATCCCCCGTGTGATTCCTTTCCTTAATGTGTATTTTACCATCCTCCCGGTGATTCCTTTCCTTTAATGTGTATTTTACCCATCCTCCCGTGATTCCTTTCATTAATGTGTTTTTTACCCATCCTCCCGGTGATTCCTTTTTAATGTGTATTTTACCCATCCTCCCGTGTTCCCTTCCTTTAATGTGTATTTTACCCATCCCCCGGTGATTCCTTTTTTATGTGTATTTTTACCCATCCTCCCGGTGATTCCTTTAATGTATTTACCCATCCTCCCGGTGATTCCTTTCCTTTAATGTGTATTTTACCCATCCTCCCGGTGATTCCTTTAATGTGTATTTTACCCATCCTCCCGGTGATCCCTTTCCTTTAATGTGTATTTTACCCATCCTCCCGGTGATCCTTCCTTAATGTGTATTTTACCCATCCTCCTCCTGTGATCCCTTTAATGTGTATTTTACCCATCCTCCCGGTGATTCCTTTCCTTTAATGTGTATTTTACCCTCCTCCCGGTGATTCCTTTAATGTGTATTTACCCATCCTCCCGTGATTCCTTCCTTTAATGTGTATTTTACCCATCCTCCCGGTGATTCCTTTCCTTTAATGTGTATTTTACCCATCCCCCGGTGATTCCTTTCCTTTAATGTGTATTTTACCCATCCTCCCGGTGATTCCTTTCCTTTAATGTGTATTTTACCCATCCTCCCGGTGATTCCTTTAATGTGTATTTTACCCATCCTCCCGGTGATTCCTTTCCTTTAATGTGTATTTTACCCATCCTCCCGGTGATTCCTTTAATGTGTATTTTAACCCATCCTCCCGGTGATTCCTTTCCTTTAATGTGTATTTTACCCATCCTCCCGGTGATTCCTTTAATGTGTATTTTACCCATCCTCCCGGTGATACCTTTCCTTTAATGTGTATTTTACCCATCCTCCCGTGATTTCCTTTAATGTGTATTTTACCCATCCTCCCGTGATACCTTTCCTTTAATGTATATTTTACCCATCCTTCCGGTGATACCTTTCCTTTAATGTGTATTTTACCTATCCTCCCGGTGATTCCTTTAATGTGTATTTTACCCATCCTCCCGGTGATTCCTTTCCTTTAATGTGTATTTTACCCATCCTCCCGGTGATTCCTTCCTTTAATGTGTATTTTACCCATCCTCCCGGTGATACCTTCCCTTAATGTGTATTTTACCCATCCTCCGGTGATTCTTTCCTTTAATGTGTATTTTACCCATCCTCCCGTGATACCTTTCCTTTAATGTGTATTTTACCACCCATCCTCCCGGTGATACCTTTCCTTTAATTGTATTTACCCATCCTCCCGGTGATACCTTTCCTTTAATGTGTATTTTACCCATCCTCCCGGTGATACCTTTCCTTTAATGTGTATTTTACCCATCCTCCCGGTGATTCCTTTAATGTGTATTTTACCCATCCTCCCGGTGATTCCTTTCCTTTAATGTGTATTTTACCCATCCTCCCGTGATTCCTTCTTTAATTTGTATTTTACCCACCTCCGGGGATACCTTTCCTTTAATGTGTATTTTACCCATCCTCCCGGTGATTCCTTTCCTTTAATGTTATTTTACCCATCCTCCCGTGATCCTTTCTTTAATGTGTATTTTACCCATCCTCCCGGTGATTCCTTTCCTTTAATGTGATTTATTACCCATCCTCCCGGTGATACCTTTCTTTAAGTGTATTTTACCCATCCTCCCGTGATACTTTTCCTTTATTGTATTTTAACCCATCCTCCCTGTGATCCTTTCCTTTAATGTGTATTTTACCCATCCTCCCGGTGATTCCTTTATGTGTATTTTACCCATCCTCCCGTGATTCCTTTTAATGTGTATTTTACCCATCCTCCCGGTGATTCTTTATGTGTTTTTCCCTTCTGATTCCTTTCTTATATGTATTTTACCCATCCTCCCGTGATTCCTTTAATGTGTATTTTACCCATCCTCCCGGTCCTTTCCTTTAATGGTATTTACCCATCCCCGGTGATTCCTTTTAATGTGTATTTTACCCATCCTCCCGGTGATTCCTTTAATGTGTATTTTACCCATCCTCCCAGTGATTCCTTTCCTTTAATATGTATTTTACCCATCCTCCCGGTGATTCCTTTAATGTGTATTTTACCCATCCTCCCGGTGATCCCTTTCCTTTAATGTGTATTTTACCCATCCTCCCGGTGATCCCTTTCCTTTAATGTGTATTTTACCATCCTCCCGGTGATCCCTTTCCTTTAATGTGTATTTTACCCATCCTCCCGGTGATTCCTTTCCTTTAATGTGTATTTTACACCATCCTCCCTGTGATTCCTTTCCTTAATGTGATTTTACCCATCCTCCCGTGATCCTTTCCTTTAATGTGTATTTTACCCATCCTCCCGGTGATTCCTTTCCTTTAATGTGTATTTTACCCATCCTCCCGGTGATTCCTTTCCTTAATGTGTATTTTACCCATCCTCCCGGTGATACCTTTCCTTTAATGTGTATTTTACCCATCCTCCCGGTGATTCCTTTCCTTTAATGTGTATTTTACCCATCCTCCCGGTGATTCCTTTAATGTGTATTTTACCCATCCTCCCGGTGATTCCTTTCCTTTAATGTGTATTTTACCCATCCTCCCTGTGATTCCTATGACAGTTGCTGAATGCATCCACCTTATACTATACGTGCAATACTCCTGTCAGAGGAATGAGTGGAGTAGCACAGTTGTAGGTAAGTTTTTTTTAAAGGTTTTTTAAATTAATTGTAGAATGGGAGGTAAGACATAACTTCTTTACCCAACTGTCCTTTAATTAATGAGAAAAGGAATGGGTAGAT
Organism: Hymenochirus boettgeri; assembly: GCA_019447015.1. Lineage (NCBI taxonomy): Eukaryota > Metazoa > Chordata > Amphibia > Anura > Pipidae > Hymenochirus > Hymenochirus boettgeri. Next base: position 48,704 of record JAACNH010001449.1, on the reverse strand, counting down.
TTTTTAAATAAACTTATCTTGTAAAGCTATTCAGTGTCACCGTTCTCACTGTAAAGAAACCTCTCCTAACCTGAAGATGAAACGTCTTTTCTTCCAACCTTAAAGGATGTCCACGTGTCCTCTGATATGACCTATTAGTGAACAATGCACCAGAGATTTCACTGTATGGCCCATTAATATATTTATATAAAGTGATCATGTCCCCATTTAAACTTGTGGAGCTTGTGTCAAATTAAAATTTGGGAAAACATGCATTAACTGACACTTAAAAAAGGTTCTCAATACAACAGGTTTACCATGACCTGGATGAATCCGTTAGATCAACTGGACTTGAAGTTTAGTTCTTGAAGACGTTTCGCTAGTCATCCGACTGGCTTTCTCAATTCAGAATGACTTGTACAAGAATCTGGGGCAATTATTTACCCTGGAAAATCCCAATTAGCATATCACAGCCAGGTGTTAAGGGTGTGATTGGATAGTGGCTAAGAGGTGTTATAGGAACGCCCAGAGTAAGGTGTTAAAACAGCATTATACATGGCAGACAGTTGGTGTCGAACCCCCCCACCTCTAGTTAGGCTTGGTTTCTTTATTTTCACATAAATGGCCTCCTTAACACCTCTCTTGAACCAGTCACGTTCCTTTGCCAATATGTTAACATTACAATCTTCAAAGGTATGTCCTTTATCCTTAAGATGCAGATACACGGCTGAGTCCTGACCTGAGGAATTGGCTCTTCTGTGCTGGGCCATACGTTGATGCAGTTGCTGTTTGGTCTCCCCCACATACAAATCAGAGCACTCTTCACTGCACTGCACTGCACTGCATATATGATGTAATTCTTCACTGCACTGCACTGCGTATATGATGTTGCACTGCACTGTGTATATGGTGTCACTCTTCACTGCACTGCGTATATGATGTTGCACTGCACTGCATATATGTCCCACTACACTGCACTGTGTATATGATGTCACTCTTCACTGCACCACATATGTCACTCTTCACTGCACTGTGTATATGATGTCACACTGCACTGCGTATATGATGTCACTCTTCACTGCACTGCGTATATGATATCTTGTGTTTTGGTATTGGGTCTTTCGGATGTACCAATTGCTGCCTCAGTATGTTGCTCGGTTTAAAGCAGACAGGGATACGGTGTTTTTTGAATAGTCTTGTTAATTTCTCGGAGACCCCTGCTACATATGGGATGACCATGTTCTTCCTCCTGTCTTGCTTTTCCCCTTCACTGTTGGTATTCGTGTTCTTTTCTTTCCTTCTACTTCTTTTGACAAAGGCCCAGTCTGGATATCCACAAGATTTAAAGGGTATGTCCACCCTTTAAAATAACTTTTTATACATGATAGGTCTAGCTCCCCCAGCCCCAACCGCATTAGTATTGTTGCAAGAAAGTCCACGGATGGTTACTTACCTTCCCTCTTTCCTTCGCCGCACAATCCCGGCCCTCTGCTTGCATAGAACTGCAAGTAAGGGGCCGGACTGGCAGCCACATCTGTGATTGGCTGAGGGGCAGCCAATCATGGATGCGGCTGCCGGTAGTGTACAACGGCGAAGGAGAGAGGGAAGGCAAGTATGGATCGGGGGACTTTCTTCCAATAATACTAATGCGGTTAGGCTGGGGGAGCTAGACCTATCATATGGGAAAGGGGTTTAATGCTAGGAGGAGGGAGACCAAAACGGGAGGGAGAGGGAGGGCTCTTCTGCGCATGGCAAACTTCTCCCGGAAGGGAGACAGGAGGCAGAGTCCTATATGGACTCTGCAGTACTTCTAGTGGGCAGTTTTTGGGACTTTGGGGGGGATTACAGGAGAACCTTTTGGAGCTGGGATGTAAGGTAAGGATTTTACTACACTACAGAGTGGGGCCAGTAGTGGGGGGTATTATAGTTTTGAGGGTGGATATGCCCTTTAAGGGCTCCTCTGAGATGTTGTTTTATTTCTTTAGCCCTCGCCTCTGTGCTAGTCCATTTTTTTCCTTATTGAACCTATCCCAGTATTTGAAATAGGTGGTATTCAGGCACAAGTCCAACAAGGAACACACCTGTTCTGGGTTGAGATCAGTTCTGCTGGTAAGAGTGCTGTCTTGGCCCAGCCGTTTTCTCACCATGATAACAGCCTCCTTGGTGGGTATACAAGTGAAGAGAGATGTCACATCATAGGACACCATAGTTTCTTCTACACCGAGTACTATCAGGGAGATTCAAAAAAAGTTCTTATCGTTTAAAATGGTGCTAATTTTGCCCCAACCAATCAGATCTTATTTAACATTTGAAAGCTAACATCTGATTGGTTGGGGCAAAATTAGCACCATTTTAAACGATAAGAACTTTTATTGAATAACCCTGAATATCTTCAATCTTGTTGGTGAAATCCTGAGCGTTCTGGATGTGATGCTTAGAACTTCCCACCAAAGGTCCTAAGATGTTGGATGTTGGTCTTAGTGGGGCCCCTTCCTTGTGTTTCTTCGGGAGTCCATATATGCATGGATGTGCCTCACCAGGGTAGAGGCGATGATACATTGCTCGGTCAATGGCTTTATCCTTTTGAAGCTCTTGTAATAAGTCTATGACTCTTTTCTTGTAGCGGCTGGTGGGATCCCTTGTTAAAGCCTCATATGTGTTGTTATCGGCCAGGAGCATGGTCACCTTATCATGGTAGTCTGAGGTGTTGAGCACCACTCCTTCTAACCTGACTACACAGCAAAGAAGAGCCTTAACATCCCTCAAGAAAGATTCCAGAATCACCATTCTGCTGGCAGATTAGGGAAGATGCACAGTGGTACCCAACACCTCAGACTACCATGATAAGGTGACCATGCTCCTGGCCAATGACTGGTTCAAGAGAGGTGTTAAGGAGGCCATTTATGTGAAAATAAAGAAACCAAGCCTAAATAGAGGTGGGGGGGGTTCGACACCAACTGTCTGCCATGTACAATGCTGTTTTAACACCTTACTCTGGGCGTTCCTATAACACCTCTTAGCCACTATCCAATCACACCCTTAACACCTGGCTGTGATATGCTAATTGGGATTTTCCAGGGTACATAATTGCCACAGATTCTTGTACAAGTCATTCTGAATTGAGAAAGCCAGTCGGATGACTAGCGAAACGTCTTCAAGAACTACATTTCAAGTCCAGTTGATCTAACTCACTACAACAGATAAAACAATGAATAGACATTAATGAACTGGGACCCAGGCAGTAAGTCTATTGATCATTACAGAGCTTCATTCTAAATGGAATATACACAGCCGGGAGGTAACTAGCTAAACACTGTGTGCAGACCTGTGTATATAGCAAAAACTAGGGATATTTTGCAATTGGAGCTGCTAATTCAATACAATGGTGATTAGTGAATCATTAGTGAGAATACTGTGGATATTGCAAATCTACCTCTTCTCTAAGCACTGAAAAGGGGTCAGACAAGGGCACATAAATCAATGAAATGATTACAGAGGAGCTGGCTATGAGGTTGTGGTTATTCCTCTTGAGAAGAGACACATACAGTACATTTGCCTCACCATTAACGGTTAGTTTACAGTAGGACATGAGTTAAAAGCCACCAAATGAATATGACTTTGCCCCATCTTAATCTACAATTAAATACATGTAAATACATGTTGCTGCATGACAATCCAGTACTTGTTTTGCTCAGTGTAGGTATACCCTTCCCTCTTTTAACCACTCCCACTTTCATCTGACCTGACTTTCTGTGAAATCAAGCATACCGACTAATACAACTGCACATAGCATACCGACTGATAAAACTGCACATAGCATACCGACTGATAAAACTGCACACAGCATACCAACTGATAAAACTGCACACAGCATACCAACTGATAAAACTGCACACAGCATAACAATTGATAAAACTGCACACAGCATACCAACTGATAAAACGGTACACAGCATAACAATTGATAAAAATGCACACAGCATACCAACTGTTATAACTGTACACAGCATACCAACTGATAAAACTGAACACAGCATACCAGCTGTTATAACTGTACACAGCATACCATCTGATAAATTACACAGCATACCACTTTTATAACTGCACACAGCATACAAACTGACAAAACTGCACACAGCATACCAACTGTTATAACTGTACACAGCATACCAACTGATAAAACTGAACACAGCATACCAGCTGTTATAACTGTACACAGCATACCATCTGATAAAATTACACAGCATACCAACTGTTATAACTGCACACAGCATACCAACTGACAAAACTGCACACAGCATACCAACTGACAAAACTGCACACAGCATACCAACTGTTATAACTGCACACAGCATACCAACTGTTTATAGCTGCACACAGCATCCAACTGTTATAACTGCACACAGCATACCACTGTTTAACTGCACACACATACCAACTGTTATAACTGCACACGCATACCAACTGTTAAAACTGCACACTCACAGTAATGCACACAGCATACCAACTGTTATAACTGCACACAGCATACCAACTGTTATAACTGCACACAGCATACCAACTGTTATAACTGCACACAGCATACCAACTGTTATAACTGCACACAGCATACCAACTGTTATAACTGCACACAGCATACCAACTGATAAAACTGCAAACAGCATACCAACTGATAAAACTGCACACAGCATAACAACTGATAAAACTGCACACAGCATACCAACTGATAAACGGCACACGCATAACATTGATAAACTGCACACGCATACCAACTGTTAAACGTACACAGCATACCAACTGATAAAACTGTACACAGCATACCAGCTGTTATAACTGTACACAGCATACCATCTGATAAACTGCACACAGCATACCAACTGATAAACTGCACAAAGCAAACCAACTGATAAAACTGCACACAGCATACCAACTGTTATAACTGTACACAGCATACCAACTGATAAACTGATCACAGCATACCAGCTGTTATAACTGTCACACATACCATCTGATAAAATTACACAGCATACCAACTGTTTAACTGCACAAGCATACCAACTGACAAAACTGCACACAGCTACCAATTGACAAAACTGCACACAGAATACAACTGTTATAACTGTACACAGCATACCACTGTTAAATGCACACATAAGTTATAACTGCACACAGCATACCAACTGTTATAACTGCACACAGCATACCAACTGTTATAACTGCCACCAGCATACCAACTGTTATAACTGCACACAGCATACCAACTGTTATAACTGCACACACGCATACCACCTGTTATAACGCACACAGCATACCACTGTATACCTGCACACAGCATACCAACTGTGTAACTGCACACAGCATACCAACTGTAATAACTGCACACAGCATACCAACTGTTGTAACTGCACACAGCATACCAACTGTAATAACTGCACACAGCATACCACTGTTGTAACTGCCACAGCATACAATGTTATAACTGCACACACATACCAACGTTATAACTGCACCCAGCATACCAACTGTTATAACTGCACCGCATACACGTATACTGACACAGCTACCACTGTTATAACGCACACAGCATACCAACTGCACAACAACTGCACACAGCATACCACTGATAAAACTTTATGCAGTGTATGTGTTTGGTCAGGTGTCGTTTGTCAATCCGCCATAGTGATCAAGGAACTACGTCCGATTGAACGCATTCACATACCAAGGGTTGTTCGTTGTCTATCATATCGGACGTATGTACGGACCTAAAGGGAGAAAATAAGTAACAAAGAAGGAAAGGTGACTCTAAGGGGCATATATAAAGGTTCGTTAACTTTTCGCGGCCGTTTTCCGCGCCATTAACGCATGAATCGCGTTTACCGCGATTTATAAAGGCCCGAAAACGGCCGCGAAATATTACGAAGCGTTAACCTTTCGCGCCGATACTTACCCGTTACCCCGCCGCTTCTATTTATAAAGCGGCGGTACTGGTTCGCTCGGCTAGTATCGGCTGTTTTACTTCGCCACCTTGAAGGAGGCGAAGTCAGCCGATACTAACCTCCCGCGGCGGGATGGGCAGGCAACCCGCAGCGGGTGGTCGCACCCGCCCCGGAGACACGCCCACCCCGCCCACACCCCCGCGGCGGCAGCGGCACCACCCGCCGCCGCCGCCACTTCCCAGCAGCCCCTCCCAACCTTTTCCCCTGTCCGCGGCATCTCGGAACGAGGCTAGAAGGGCTGCCGGGAAGGGGCCGCAGCAGTGTGTCGCGACCACCCGCCGCGCCCCCCCCCTCCCCGGCAACCCCTCAAGCCCCCCCCCCCGGCCGCTCCCGGGGAGGGGACGGGAGGGAGCCGCTGGGGGGGTGAGGCTCCCTCCAGCGGGCCCTGAGAAGGCCTTTTGGGGCTTAGGGGGTCCCGCAGCTCGAACCGGGACCCCCCTCCCCGGCCCTTACAGGCCCTTGCGGCACTGACAAGTCCTTTGGCGGGGGTCCCAGCTGAACCGGGACCCCCAGTGCAGCTGCTCTTAAAAGAGCCCTTGGGCAACGTCTTCTTTCTTCCAGTCCCGGCGACACCAGCTCCGCCGAGGCGCCGACCCCGAGAGGTACCCCTGCGGCCGCCAGGGGTACCCCCGCGGGTGCCGGCGACCTCAACGAGGCCGATGTTGCCGGCGTCTTGATCCGACGCGACGTCTTCGGGCTGGCGACACCAACCCCACTCAGGTCGCCGATGCCAGGCAGACTCACTGCGGCCGCCAGTGAGCCCGCTGGCACCGCCGGCCTCACGCGAGCCGAGTTTCCAGCCGCTTCTTTCTTCTTTCTTCAGCCATCTACTGCGATGGCATCTAGTTCCGCGGCGGAAAGCTCCTCTTTTAAGGTTTGCAGAAATCCATAATCCGTTTCTGATTGGTCAATTTTTAATACTTGCTTTACATTAACCAATCAGATTTCTGGAAAGTTCTGAAATCTGATTGGTTAATGTAAAGCAAGTATTAAAAATTGACCAATCAGAAACGGATTATGGATTTCTGCAAACCTATATAAAGAGGAGCTTTCCGCCGCGGAACTCAGATGCCATCGCAGTAGATGGCTAGAAAGAAGAAAGAAGCGGCTGGCAACATCGGCTCCGCTGAGCCGGCGGTGCCAGCGGGCTCACTGGCGGCCGCAGTGAGTCTGCCTGGCATCGGCGACCTGAGTGGGGTTGGTGTCGCCAGCCCGAAGACGTCGCGTCGGATCAAGACGCCGGCAACATCGGCCTCGTTGAGGTCGCCGGCGCCCGCCGGGGGTACCCCTGGCGGCCGCAGGGGTACTCTCGGGGGTCGGCGGCCTCGGCGGAGCTGGTGTCGCCGGGACTGGAAGAAAGAAGACGTCGCCCAAGGGCCTCTTTAAGAGCCGCCACTGGGGGTCCCGGTTCAGCTGCGGGACCCCCGCCAAAGGCACTTGTCAGTGCCGCAAGGGCCCTTGTAAGGGCCGGGGAGGGGGGTCCCGGTTCGAGCTGCGGGACCCCCTAAGCCCCAAAAGGCCCTTCTCAGGGCCCCGCTGGAGGGAGCCTCCACCCCCCCAGTGGCTCCCTCCCGTCCCCTCCCCGGGAGCGGCGGGGCGGGGGGCTTGAGGGGTTGCCGGGAGGGGGTGCGCGGCGGGTGGTCGCCACCTGCTGCGGCCCCTTCCCGGCAGCCCTTCTAGCCTCCCTTCCGAGATTGCCGCGAACGGGGAACGGGTTGGGAGGGCTGCTGGGAATTGGCGGCGGCGGCGGGTGGTCGCCGCTGCCGCCGCGGGGGTGTGGCGGGGTGGGCGTATGCCCCGCCCCCTTAGGAGCGGCGTCGGAAGGGATTTTAAGTCCCTTCGGGCGATACTATATAGTATCGCCGCGAAGGGGCTTAAAATTACCGCAGCACATCGCGGCCGCGATAGGTATCGCGGGAATAGCGCTCGCCGTTATAAATACGGCGATAGCGCTATTTTCGCGGCCGCGATGTGCGCGTTAATTTTTTTTGCGCTAACATCGTTCCTTTATAAATATGCCCCTAATGTTGGATCATATATTTTGTGATTGGTTTAGGCATGTGATGTGCCTATTCTTTACGGTAATGGCCCATCTAGTTCTGGGTCTTAGTGTAATTCTGGTTTTGGATGTCTGCACATGAGAGGATGTGTATAGAATGTTCCTCTGCATTATATTTTCTGTTATAAATGCTACATTTACAAATCCTGCCATGCAGGAAGCAGAGCCCAGTGCTCCAATGACGTAAACTAGTGGATTAGCTTTTCTGCTCTATAAAGAGCCTGTGCTGGGGTCGGACGGCTGTGACACACTTTACTGCCATCGGAAACATTACCCATAGACACAGGCAGGGAGTTATGGCTTTGGAGTGGAAATCTAGTGGCGTGGAAGGAGTGAAAATTGAACTGTCCTATCGTGATAAGTAACTTTCAGACCCTACCCACTGACCTTGTGTTATTATGGAACCCTGGAACTTTCCCCTGCCTGTGCTCACAGATTCCTGTAGGCTGATTTGTCCTAGAGTTACTGTACCTGCAGGGATTTCATATGTAGGGTGCCACACTACATGGCCAGGTTGGAACACTACTCTAAACAGTGTCAGGCAGTATCTGATAAAGCAAATACATATAAAGGGAGAGTGAGGACGGTAATGTTATGGGATGTTCTACCTGATAATGTAAATGGTTATTCACTGTGAGGACGGTAGTTTATGGTGTTCTACCTGATAATGTAAATGGTTCTCACTGTGAGGACAGTAATGTTATGGGATGTAAATGGTTCTCACTGTGAGGATGGTAATGTTATGGGATGTTCTACCTGATAATGTAAATGGTTATTCACTGTGAGGACGTAATGTTATGGGATGTTCTACCTAATAATGTAAATTGTTCCACTGTGAGGATGGTAATTTTTGGATGTTCTACCTGATAATGTAAATGGTTATTCACTGTGAGGACGGTAATGTTATGGGATGTTCTACCTGATAATGTAAATGGTTATTCACTGTGAGGATGGTAATGTTATGGGATGTTCTACCTGATAATGTATGGTTCTCACTGTGAGGACGTAATGTTATGGGATGTTCTACCTGATAATGTAAATGGTTCTCACTGTGAGGACGGTAATGTTATGGATGTTCTACCTGATAATGTAAATGGTTATTCACTGTGAGGACGGTAATGTTATGGGATGTTCTACCTGATAATGTAAATGGTTATTCACTGTGAGGACAGTAATGTTATGGGATGTTCTACCTGATAATGTAAATGGTTATTCACTGTGGGATGGTAATGTTATGGGATGTTCTACCTGATAATGTAAATGGTTATTCACTGTGAGGACAGTAATGTTATGGGATGTTCTACCTGTAATGTAAAATGGTTTATCACTGTGAGGACGGTAATGTTATGGGATGTTCTACCTGATATGTAAATGGTTATTCACTGTGAGACGGTAATGTTATGGGATGTTCTACCTGATATGTAAATGGTTATTCACTGTGAGACGGTAATGTTATGGGATGTTCTACCTGATAATGTAATGGTTATTCACTGTGAGGACGGTAATGTTTGGGATGTTCTACCTGATAATGTAAATGGTTATTCACTGTGAGGACAGTAATGTTTAGGGATGTTCTACCTGATAATGTAAATGGTTATTCACTGTGAGGAGGTAATGTATGGGATGTTCTACCTGATAATGTAAATGGTTATTCACTGTGAGGACGGTAATGTTATGGGATGTTCAACCTGATAATGTAATGGTTATTCACTGTGAGGATGAAAGTTATGGGATGTTCTACCTGATAATGAATGGTTTATCACTGTGAGGACGGTATGTTATGGGATGTTCTACCTGATAATGTAAATGGTTTTTCACTGTGAGGAAGGTAATGTATGATGGGATGTTCTACCTGATAATGTAAATGGTTATTCACTGTGAGGAGTAATGTTAGTGGAGTTCTACCTGATAATGTAAATGGTTTATTCACTGTGAGGATGGTAATGTTTATGGGTGTTCTACCTGATAATGTAATGGTTATTCACTGTGAGGACGGTAATGTTTGGGATGTTTCTACCTGATAATGTAAATGTTATCCACTGTGAGGACGGTAATGTTATGGGATGTTCTACCTGATAATGTAAATGGTTATTCACTGTGAGGACGGTAATGTTGGGGTGTTCTACCTGATAATGTAATGGTTATTCACTGTGAGGACGGTAATGTTATGGGATGTTCTACACTGATATGTAAATGGTTATTCACACTGTGAGGACGGTAATTTATGGGATGTTCTACCTGATAATGTAAATGTTATTCACTGTGAGGACGGTAATGTTATGGGATGTTCTACCTGATATGTAAATGGTTATTCACTGTGAGGACGGTAAGTTATGGGATGTTCTACCTGATTGTAAATGGTTATCACGGATGGGGACGTAATGTTATGGGATGTTCTACCTGATAATGTAAATGGTTATTCACTGTGGAGAGGTAATGTTATGGGATGTTCTACCTGATAATGTAAATGGTTATTCACTGTGAGGATGGTAATGTTATGGGATGTTCTACCTGATAATGTAAATGGTTATTCACTGTGAGGACGGTAATGTTATGGGATGTTCTACCTGATAATGTAAATGGTTTTCACTGTGAGGAGGTAATGTTATGGGATGTTCTACCTGATAATGTAATGGTTTCTCAGTGTGAGGACGTAATTTTTATGGATGTTCTACCTGATAATGTAAATGGTTCTCACTGTAGGACGGAATGTTATGGGATGTTCTACACTGATAATGTAAATGGTTCTACTGTGAGGACGGTAATGTTATGGGATGTTCTACCTGATAAGTAAATGGTTATTCACTGTGAGGAGTAATGTTATGGGATTTTCTACCTGATAATGTAAATGGTTATTCACTGTGAGGACGGTAATGTTATGGGATGTTCTACCTGATAAGTAAAGGTTTCACTGTGAGGACGGTAATGTTATGGGATGTTCTACCTGATAATGTAATGGTTCTCACTGTGAGGACGGTAATGTTATGGGATGTTCTACCTGATAATGTAAATGGTTATTCACTGTGAGGACAGTAATGTTATGGGATGTTCTACCTGATAATGTAAATGGTTATTCACTGTGAGGACGTTAATGTTATGGGATGTTCTACCTGATATGTAATGGTTATCACTGTGAGAGGTAATGTTATGGGATGTTCTACCTGATAATGTAAATGTTCTCACTGTGAGGACAGTAATGTTATGGGATGTTTTACCTGATAATGTAAATGGTTCTCACTGTGAGGACGGTAATGTTATGGGATGTTCTACCTGATAATGTAAATGGTTATTCACTGTGAGGACGGTAATGTTTGGGATGTTCTACCTGATAATGTAAATGGTTATTCACTGTGAGGGGTAATTTATGGGATTTTCTACCTGATATGTAAATGGTTATTCACTGTGAGGACGTAATGTTATGGATGTTCTACCTGATAATGTAAATGGTTATTCACTGTGAGGACGGTAATGTTATGGGATGTTCTACCTGATAATGTAAATGGTTATTCACTGTGAGGACGGTAATGTTATGGGATGTTCTACCTGATAATGTAAATGGTTATTCACTGTGAGGACAGTAATGTTATGGGATGTTCTACCTGATAATGTAATGTTATTCACTGTGGAGGACGGTAATGTTATGGGATGTTCTACTACCTGAAATGTAAATGGTTATTCACTGTGAGGACGGTAATGTTATGGATGTTCTACCTGATAATGTAAATGGTTATTCACTGTGAGGACGGTTTGTTATGGGATGTTCTACCTGATAATGTAAATGGTTATTCACTGTGAGGACGGTAATGTTATGGGATGTTCTACCTGATAATGTAATGGTTCTCACTGTGAGGACGGTAATGTTATGGGATGTTCTACCTGATAATGTAAATGGTTTCACTGTGAGGACGTATTTAGGGATTTCACCTGATATGTAAATGTTTTCACTGTGAGGACAGTAATGTTATGGGATGTTCTACCTGATAATGTAAATGGTTTTCTCACTGTGAGGACGGTAATGTTATGGGATGTTCTACCTGATAATGTAAATGGTTATTCACTGTGAGGACGGTAATGTTATGGGATGTTCTACCTGATAATGTAAATGGTTATTCACTGTGAGGACGGTAATGTTATGGGATGTTTTACCTGATAATGTAAATGGTTATTCACTGTGAGGACGGTAATGTTATGGGATGTTCTACCTGATAATGTAAATGGTTATTCACTGTGAGGACGGTAATGTTATGGGATGTTCTACCTGATAATGTAAATGGTTCTCACTGTGAGGACGTAATGTTATGGGATGTTCTACCTGATAATGTAAATGGTTATTCACTGTGAGGACGGTAATGTTATGGGATGTTCTACCTGATAATGTAAATGTTATTCATGTGAGGACGGTAATGTTATGGGATGTTCTACCTGATAATGTAAATGGTTCTCACTGTGAGGACGGTAATGTTATGGGATGTTCTACCTGATAATGTAAATGGTTCTCACTGTGAGAACAGTAATGTTATGGATGTTCTACCTGATATGTAAATGGTTATTCACGGTGAGGACGGTAATGTTTATGGGATGTTCTACCTGATAATGTAAATGTTCTCACTGTGAGACAGTAATGTTATGGGATGTTCTACCTGATATGTAAATGGTTTATTCACTGTGAGACGGTAATGTTATGGGATGTTCTACACTGATAATGTAAAGGTTATTCACTGTGAGGACGGTAATGTTATGGGATGTTCTACTGATAATGTAAATGGTTATTCACTGTGAGGACAGTAATGTTATGGGATGTTCACCTGATAATGTAAATGTTTTCATGTGAGGACGGTAATGTTATGGGATGTTCTCTGATAATTAAATGGTTATTCACTGTGAGGACGGTAATGTTATGGGATGTTCTACCTTGATAATGTAAAGGTTATCACTGTGAGGACGGTAATGTTATGGGATGTTCTGCATAACTGTAATGTAATGGTTATTCACTGTGAGGACGTAATGTTATGGGATGTTTCTACCTGATAATGTAAATGGTTCTCACTGTGAGGACGGTAATGTTATGGGATGTTCTACCTGATATTGTAAATGGTTATCTCACTGTGAGGACGTAATGTTGGATGTTCTACCTGATAATGTAAATGGTTATTCACTGTGAGGACGTAATGTTATGGGTGTTCTACCTGATAATGTAAATGGTTTCTCACTGTGGGACGGTAATGTTATGGGATGTTCTACCTGATAATGTAAATGGTTTATTCACTGTGAGGACGGTAATGTTATGGGATGTTCTACCTGATAATGTAATGGTTCTCACTGTGAACGTAATGTTATGGGATGTTCTACCTGATAATGTAAATGGTTATTCACTGTGAGGAGGTAATGTTATGGGATTGTTCACCTGATAATGTAAATGGTTTTCACTGTGAGGACGTAATGTTATGGATGTTCTACCTGATAATGTAAATGGTTCTCACGTGAGACTAATGTTATGGGATGTTCTACCTGATAATGTAAATGGTTATTCACTGTGAGGACGGTAAGGTTATGGGATGTTCTACCTGATAATGTAAATGGTTCTCACTGTGAGGACGGTAATGTTGGGATGTTCTACCTGATAATGTAAATGGTTATTCACTGTGAGGACGGTAATGTTATGGGATGTTCTACCTGATAATGTAAATGGTTATTCACTGTGAGGACGGTAATGTTATGGGATGTTCTACCTGATAATGTAAATGGTTCTCACTGTGAGGACAGTAATGTTATGGGATGTTCTACCTATAATGTAATGGTTTCACTGTGAGGACGGTAATGTTATGGGATGTTCTACCTGATAATGTAAATGGTTTAGTCTCACTGTGAGGACGGTAATGTTATGGGATGTTCTACCTGATAATGTAATGGTTCTCACTGTGAGGACGGTAATGTTATGGGATGTTCTACCTGATAATGTAAATGGTTATTCACTGTGAGGACGGTATGTTATGGGATGTTCTACCTGATAATGTAAATGGTTTATTCACTGTGAGACGGTAATGTTATGGGATGTTCTACCTGATATGTAAATGGTTCTCACTGTGAGGACGAAGTGTTATGGGATGTTCTACCTGATAATGTAAATGGTTCTCACTGTAGGACGGTAATGTTATGGGATTTCTACCTGATAATGTAAATGGTTTCACTGTGAGGACGGTAATGTTATGGGATGTTCTACCTGATAATGTAAATGGTTTCTCACTGTGAGGACGGTAATGTTATGGGATGTTCTACCTGATAATGTAAATGGTTCTCACTGTGAGGACAGTAATGTTATGGGATGTTCTACCTGATAATGTAAATGGTTCTCACTGGGAGGACATTAGGTTGTGGGATGTTCTACACACGGAAAACCCTGTGTGTTGGCTGAATCTCTGAACCTTTCAAGGGTAGTTGGGAGGTTTTCTTGGACAGACAGAATGTCTGTTTTGAACCTGTTTGACATTAATACTATTATCTGTAAATGCCTTCTTACTAACCTCCTTACATTTACACAATAAATTCATGGTTTCCAGATTTTATGTAAAGCTGCGACCTGTTATAAACAGAATCATGGATAGGGAATAGTAATGCAAAAGTATTTATTAAATATCTATTATATAAGCACTACCATTGGATATAGGATTCTGAATATCAGTTGTAGGAGAATGAATGGGAGTGAATATAAGAGCCAACAGCTGCACCAAGACACAGACAAATGAAACAACACTAAATTAACGTCTATGGGAGGATTTAATCTCTGTCACACCTGCACGGGCACCTGATTTCTCTCATCAAAAACCTAATGAATAGTGGACAGTCCACAGGGGAAACGGGGAATGTACAGGAGCGTCTGTATTATATAAAGAGATAGATTGAGACTATGAACTACAAATGGACAAAATCAGTGTGTGTCCATATGAAATTATCTGGGCGGAAGGGGAGACTAGTGGGATAAGATGGTGGGTATGTGGGCTGTGTGTGTAGGAAGGGGACTTTAAGTTAGATAAGGTTGGTGGGTTGGGGGCTGTGTGTGGAGGACTGGGATGTTGAGTTGGGTAAGGATGGTGGGTAAGGGGGGCGTGTGTTTATGGAAGGGGATTGTTGAGTGGGTAGGATGGTGGCTTGGGGGCCCGTGTGTGTAGAGGGGGACTTTGAGTTAGATGGTTGGTGGTATGGGGGCTGTGTGTGTTAGGAAGGGGATGTTGAGTTGGGTAAGGTTGGGGGTATGGGGGCTGTGTGTGTAGGAAGGGGATGTTGAGTTTGGTCGGATGGTGGGTCTGGGGGGGCCCAGTGTGTGTTGTAGGAAGGGGGACTTTGAGTTAGATACGGTTGGTGGGTATGGGGCTGTGTTTGTAAAGGGGACGTTGATTGTTAGATGGTGGGTAGGGGCTGTGTGTGTAGGAAGGGGAGTTTGAGTTATGGCTAAGATGGTGGGTATGGGGGGCCGTGTGTGTTGTAGGAAGGGGACGTTGAGTTAGATACGGTTTGGTGGGTATGGGGCTGTGTGTGTTAGGAAAGGGGACGTTTTGAGTTTGGTTAAGGTTGGTGGTATGGGTGGCTGTGTGTGGAGAAGGGCTGGTTGATTGGGTAGTTGGTGGTTATGGGGGGCTGTGTGTGTGGAGGGATGTTGAGTTGGTTAAGGTTGGTGGTTAGTGGGCTGTGTGTGTAGGAAGGGGGGGATGTTGAGTGGGTTAAGGTATGGTGGTTGTATGGGGGACTTGTGTGTAGGAAGGGGATGTTGATTTGGGTAAGGTGGGGGTATGGGGGCTGTGTGGGTGTCGGACGGTGTGTCTGGTGCAGTTGGGTAAGGCATGGTGGGTAATGGGGGGCTGTGTGTGTAGAAGGGGATAATGGTTGGGTAAGGATGGTGGTATAGTGGGGGGGCCGGGTGTGTAGGAGGGGATAATAGTTGGGTTAAGTAAGATGGTGGGTATGGAGGGGCCGTGTGTGTGGCAGGAGGATAATGAGTTGGGTATAGAGGATGGTGGGTATGGGGGGGCCGTGTGTGTGAGGAAAGGGGATAGTTGAGTTGGGTAAGGATGGTTGGGTATGGGGCCGTGTGTGTGTAGGAAGGGGATGTTGATTGGGTGATGGTGGGTAATGGGGCTGTGTGGTGGAAGGGGAGTTGAGTTGGGTAAGGTTGGTGGGTTTGGGGGCTGTGTGTGTAGGACGGTATAATGAGTTGGGTAAAGGATGGGTGGGTGGGGGGGCGTGTGTGTAGGAAGGGGATGTTGAGTTGGGTAAGGATGGTGGGTATGGGGGCTGTGTGTGTAGGAAGGGGATAATGAGTTGGGTAAGGATGGTGGGTATGGGGGGCTGTGTGGTGTAGGAAGGGGATGTTGAGTTGGGTAAGGATGGTGGGTATGGGGGGCTGTGTGTGTAGGAGGGTAATGAGTTGGGTAAGGTGGTGGGTAGGGGGGTGCTGTGTGTGTAGGAAAGGGGATAATGAGTTGGGTAAGATGGTGTACATGGGGGGCCGTGTGTGTAGGAAGGGGATAATGAGTTGGGTAAGGATGGTGGGTATGGGGGGCTGTGTGTGTATCAGGACAGGGGAAATTAGTTGGGTAAGGATGGTGGTTATGGGGGGCTGTGTGTGGTAGGCAGGGGATGTTGAGTTGGGTAGGATGGTGGGGTATGGGGGTGGTGTGTGTAGGAAGGGGGTTGATGTGGGTAATGGGATGGTGGGTCTGGGGGCTGTGTGTGTAGGAAGGGGATTGAGTTGGGTAAGGTGGTGGGTTGGGGGGCTGTTGTGTAGGAAAGGGGATCATGAGTTGGGTAAGGATGGTGGGGTATGGGGGGCCTGTGTGTGTAGGAACGGGGATATGAGTTGGGTAGGATGGGCTGGGTAGGGGGGTGTAAGTTGTGTGGCCGGGGCATCTGGTGGTGGTGGTGGTCTATGGGGGCCGTGTGTGTAGGAGGGGCATATGAGTTGGGTAAGGTTGGTGGGTAGGGGGGCTGTTTGTGGTCGGAAAGGGGATGTTGAGTTTGGTAGGTTTGGTGGGTATGGGGGCATGTGTGTGGACCGGGATGTTGGTTGGGTAAGGATGGTGGGTATGGGTGCGGTTGTGTAGGAAGGGGGACTTTAGTAGATAAGGTTGGTGGTATGGGGGCTGTGTGTGTAGGAAGGGGATGTTGAGTTGGGTAAATTGGTGGGTATGGGGGCGTGTGTTGGAAGGGGATGTTTTGAGTTGGGTAGGATGGTGGGTAGGGGGGCTGTGTTGTATAGGAAAGGGGATGTTGATTGGGTAAGGATGGTGGGTATGGTGGCCGTGTGTTAGGAAGGGGACTTTAAGTTAGATAAGGTTGTGGTGGGTATGGGGCTGTGTGTGTAGGAAGGGATGTTGAGTTGGGTAAGGATGGTGGGTATGGGGGGCTTGTGTGTAAGGAAAGGGGATGTTTGAGTTGGTAAGATGGTGGGTATGGGTGGCCGTGTGTGTCAGGAAAGGGGACTTTGAGTTAGATACGGTTGGTGGGCATGGGGGCTGGTGCTGTGTAGAAAGGGGACTAGTTGCTTTGTTTAAGGATGGTGGTATGGGGGGCCTGTGTGTGTAGGAAGGGATGTTGAGTTGGGTAAGGATGGTGGGTATGGGGGCTGTGTGTGTAGGAAGGGGGACTTTGAGTTAGATGCGGTTGGTGGGTATGGGGGCTGTGTGTGTAGGAAAGGGGACGTTGAGTTGGTTAAGGTTGGTGGGTTGGGGCTGTGTGTGTAGGAAGGGGATGTTGAGTTGGGTAAGGATGGTGGGTATGGGGGGCTGTGTGTGTAGGAAGGGGGACTTTGAGTTAGATACGGTTGGTGGGTATGGGGGCTGTGTGTGTTGTAGGAAAAGGGGACCGTGGAGTTGGTTAGGATGGTGGGTATCTGGGGCTGTGTGTGAGGAAGGGGATGTTGAGTTGGGTAGGATGGTGGGTATGGGGGGCTGTGGTGTTAGGAAGGGGATGTAGAGTTTGGTTAGGATGGTGGGTATGGGGGGGCCGTGTTGGTTAGGAAGGGGTACTTGAGTTAGACGGTTTGGTGGGTATGGGGGGCTGTGTGTGTAGGAAGGGGGACTTTGAGTTAGATACGGTTGGTGGGTATGGGGGGCTGTGTGTTGTAGGAAGGGGGATGTTGAGTGGGGTAACGTATGGTGGAATGGAGCTGTGGTTGTGGAGGAAGGATGTTGAGTTGGGTAGGATGGTGGTAGGGGGGGCTGTGTGTGTAGGAAGGGTATTTGAGTGGGTAAGGGATGGTGGGTATGGGGGGGCCGTGTGTGTAGGAAGGGATGTGTGAGTGGGGTAAGGATGGTGGGTATGGCAGGGGCTGTGTGTGTAGGAAGGGGGACGTTGAGTTGGGTAAGGAGGTGGGTTATGGGGGGCCATGTGTGTAGAAGGGGACTTTAAATAGATACGTTGGTGGGTTATGGGGAGCTGTGTGTGTAGGAAGGGGATGTTGAGTTGGGTAAGGATGGTGGGTTATTGGGGGGGCCGGGTGGTGTAGGAAAGGGGATGTTGAGTTGGTTAAGGATGGGGGTATGGGTGCTGTGTGTGTAGGAAGGGGATGTTGGTTGGTTAAGGATGGTGGGTATGTGGGCCGGTTGTGTAGGAGGGGGACTTTGAGTTAGATACGGTTGGTGGGTATGGGGGCTGTGTGTGTAGGAAGGGGATGTTGATGTGGGGAAGGATGGTGGGGTATGGGGGGCCGTGTGTGTGGAAAGGGGATGTTGAGTTGGTGTAGGGATGGTGGGTATGGGGGCTGTGTGTTGTTAGGAAAGGGAGATGTTGAGTTGGGTAAGGATGGTGGGTATGGGGCCGTGTGTGTAGGAAAGGGGATGTTGAGTTGGTTAAGGATGGTGGGTATGGGGGGCTGTGTGTGTAGGAAGGGGGACTTTGAGTTAGATACGGTTGGTGGGTATGGGGGGCTGTGTGTGTGGAAGGGGATGTTGAGTGGGGTACGGAAGGTGGATATGGGGGCTGTGTGTGAGGAAGGGGATTTGAGTGAAGTACGATGGGGGTATGGGGGCTGTGTGTGTGGAAGGGGATATTGTGGGGAAGGATGGTGGGTATGGGGAGCTGTGTGTGTAGGAAGGGGATGTTGAGTTGTAAGGATTGGTGGGATATGGGGGGCTGTGTGTGTAGGAAGGAGGATGTTGAGTTGGGTATGATGGTGGTATGGAGGGCTGTGTGTGTGTAGGAAGGGATATTGATTGGGTAAGGATGGTGGGTATGGGGGCTGTGTGTGTAGGAAGGAGGATGTTGAGTTGGGTAGGATGGTGGGTATGGAGGCTGTGTTGTGTAGGAAGGGGATATTGGTGGGTAGGATGGTGGGTAGGGGGGGCTGTGTGTGTAGGAAGGAGGGAATGTTGAGTTGGTATTTATGGTAGTAGGTGGGCCATGTGTGTAGGAAGAGGGATGTTGAGTGGGGTAAGGATGGTGGGTATGGAGGCTGTGTGTGTAGGAAGGGGGACGTTGAGTTGGGTAAGGATGGTGGGAATGGGGGCCATGTGTGTAGGAAGGGGGACTTTAATTATATAACGGTTGGTGGGTATGGCGAGCTGTTGTGGTGTAGAAGGGGATGTTTAGTTGGGTACGGAGGTGGGGTAGGTGGGGCCGTGTGTGTAGGAAGGGGGACTTTGAGTTAGATACGGTTGGTGGGTATGGAGGGCTGTGTGTGTACAAGGGATGTTGAGTTAGGTAAGGATGGTGGATATGGGGGCCATGTGGGTACAAGGGGACTTTGAGTTAGATCGTTGGTGGGTAGGGGTCTGTGTGTGTATAAAGAGGAAGGGGGACTTGAGTTAGATACGGTGGTGGGTATGAGGGGCTGTGTTTGTACAAGGGATGTTGAGTTAGGTAAGGATGGATTATGGGGGGCCATGTGTGTAGCAAGGGGGATTTGAGTTGATACGGTTGGTGGGTATGGGGTGCTGTGTGTGTAGAAAGGGGATGTGGTTGGGTAAGGTGGTGGGTATGGGGGGCTGGTGTGTAGGAAGGGGATGTTGAGTTGGGTAAGGATGGTGGGTTATGGGGGTCGTGTGTGTAGGAAGGGGATTTGAGTTGGGGTAAGGATGGTGGGTATGGGGGCGGTGTTGTAGGAAGGGGTGTTGAGTTGGGTACGGATGGTGGGGTATGGGTGGGTGTGTGTGTAGGAAAGGGGATGTTAAGTGGGGTAAGGATGGTGGGTATGGAAGGGGCTTGTGTGGTAGGAAGGGGGAGTTGGAGTTGGGTAAGGACTGGTGGGTATGAGGGTCGTGTGTGTACGAAGGGGTGCGTGTTGAGTTAGCGTAAGGTTTGTGGTATGGGGAGCTGTTGTGTAATAGGATAGTGGGTAGCGTTGGATGAAGGTTGGTTAGGGTTGATGGTAAAGGATGCTTGGAGCTGTGTGTAGGAAGGGGGAGCTTTGAGTGGGGTACGAGTGGTGGGTATAGGTGGTCTGGGTGTGTAAGAAGGGGGGTGTTGAATTTGATCATACAGAGCTTCATTCTAATGGAATATACACAGCCGGGAGGTAACTAGCAAACACTGTGTGCAGACCTGTGTATATAGCAAAAACTAGGGATATTTTGCAATTGGAGCTGCTAATTCAATACAATGGTGATTAGTGATCATTAGTGAGAATCTGTGGATATTGCAAATCTACCTCTTCTCTAAGCACTGAAAAGGGGTCAGACAAGGGCACATAAATCAATGAAATGATTACAGAGGAGCTGGCTATGAGGTTGTGGTTATTCCTCTTGAGAAGAGACACATACAGTACATTTGCCTCACCATTAACGGTTAGTTTACAGTAGGACATGAGTTAAACGCCAAATGAATATGACTTTGCATCTTAATCTACAATAAATACATGTAATAACATGTTGCTGCATGACAATCCAGTACTTGTTTTGCTCAGTGTAGGTATCCCTTCCCTCTTTTAAACCACTCCCACTTTCATCTGACCTGACTTTCTGTGAAATCAAGCATACCGACTAATCAACTGCACATAGCATACCGACTGATAAAACTGCACATAGCATACCGACTGATAAAACTGCACACAGAATCCAACTGATAAAACTGCACACAGCATACCAACTGATAAACTGCACACAGCAAACTTGATAAAACTGCACAGCATACAACTGATAAACGGTACACAGCATAACAATTGATAAAAATGCACACAGCATACCAACTGTTATAACGTACACAGCATACCAACTGATAAAACTGAACACAGCATACCATGTTATAACTGTACACAGCATACCATCTGATAAAATTACACAGCATACCAACTGTTATAACTGCACACAGCATACAAACTGACAAAACTGCACACAGCATACCAACTGTTATAACTGTACACAGCATACCAACTGATAAAACTGAACACAGCATACCAGCTTTATAACTGACACAGCTACCATCTGAAAAATTACACAGCATACCAACTGTTATAACTGCACAAAGCATACCAACTGACAAAACTGCAACAGCATACCAACTGACAAAATGCACACAGCATACCAACTGTTATAACTGCACACAGCATACCAACTGTTATAGCTGCACAAGCATACCAACTGTTATAACTGCACACAGCATACCAACTGTTATAACTGCACACAGCATACCAACTGTTATAACTGCACACAGCATACCAACTGTTTAAAACTGCACACAGATACAACTGTTGTAACTGACACAGCCTACCACTGTTATAACTGCACACAGCATACCAACTGTTATAACTGCACACAGCATACCAACTGTTAAACTGCACACAGCATACCAACTGTTTAACTGCACACAGCATACCAACTGATAAACTGCACACAGCATACCAACTGATAAAACTGCAAACAGCATACCAACTGATAAAACTGCACACAGCATACAACTGATAAAACTGCAACAGCATACCAACTGATAAACGGCACACAGCATAACAATTGAAAACTGCACACAGCATACAATGTTAGAACTGTACACAGCATACCAACTGATAAAACTGTACACAGATACCAGTGTTATAACTGTACACAGCATACCATCTGATAAACTGCACACAGCATACCAACTGATAAACTGCACAAAGCATACCAACTGATAAAACTGCACACAGCATACCAACTGTTATAACTGTACACAGCATACCAACTGATAAAACTGATCACAGCATACCAGCTGTTATAACTGTACACAGCATACCATCTGATAAAATTACACAGCATACCAACTGTTATAAATGCACACAGCATACCAACTGACAAAACTGCACACAGCTAACAATTGACAAAACTGCACACAGAATACCAACTGTTATAACTGTACACAGCATACCAACTGTTATACTGCACACAGATACCAACTGTTATAACTGCACACAGCATAACAACTGTTATAACTGCACACAGCATACCAAACTGTTATAACTGCACACAGCATACCAACTGTTATAACTGCACACAGCACCAAATGTTATACTGCACACAGCATACCAACTGTTATAACTGCACACAGCATACAATGTTTTAACTGCACACAGCATACCAACTGTGTAACTGCACACAGCATACCAACTGTGAATAACTGCACCAGCATACCAACTGTTTAACTGCACACAGCATACCAAAATGTAATAACTGCACACAGCATACCAACTGTTGTAAACTGCACACAGCCTACCAACTGTTATACTGCACACAGCATACCAACTGTTATAACTGCACACAGATACCAACTGTTATAACTGCACAAGATACCTACTGTTATAACTGTACACAGCATACCTATGTTATAACTGCACACAGCATACCAACTGACAAAACTGCACACAGCATACCAGCTGATAAAACTTTATGCAGTGTATGTGTTTGGTCAGGTGTCGTTTGTCAATCCGCCACAGTGGATCAAGGAACTACGTCCGATTGAACGCATTCACATACCCAGGGTTGTTCGTTGTCTATCATATCGGACGTATGTACGGACCTAAAGGGAGGAAATAAGTAAACAAAGAAGGAAAGGTGACTCTAAGGGGCATATTTATAAAGGTTCGTTAACTTTTCGCGGCGTTTTCGGGCATTAACGCATGAATCGCGTTTACCGCGATTATAAAGGCCCGAAAACGGCCGCGAAAAGTTAACGAAGCGTTAACTTTCGCGCCGATATACCCGTTACCGCCGCTTCTATTTATAAAGCGGCGGTACTGGTTTCGCTCGGCTAGTATCGGCTGTTTTACTTCGCAATTGAAGGAGGCGAAGTCAGCGATACTAACCTCCCGCGGGGGGGAGGGCAGGCAACCCGAGCGGGTGGTCGCACCCGCCCGGGAGACACGCCCACCCCGCCCACACCCCCCGCGGCGGCAGCGGCGACCACCCGCCGCGCCGCCACTTCCCAGCAGCCCCTCCCAACCTGTTCCCCGTTCGCGGCAATCTCGGAACGGGAGGCTAGAAGGGGCTGCGGGAAGGGGCCGCAGCAGGTGGTCGCGACCACCCGCCGCCGCACCCCCTCCCCGGCAACCCCTCAAGCCCCCCGCCCCGGCCGCTCCGGGGAGGGGACGGGAGGGAGCCGCTGGGGGGGGTGGAGGCTCCTCCCGCGGGGCCCTGAGAAGGGCCTTTGGGGCTTAGGGGGTCCCGCAGCTCGAACCGGGACCCCCCCCCCGGCCCTTACAAGGGCCCTTGCGGCACTGACAAGTGCCTTTGGCGGGGGTCCCGCAGCTGAACCGGGACCCCCAGTGCAGTGCTCTTAAAAGAGCCCTTGGCGACGTCTTCTTTCTTCAGTCCCGGCGACACCAGCTCCGCCGAGGCGCCGACCCCCGAGAGGTACCCCTGCGGCCGCCAGGGGTACCCCCGGGGTGCCGGCGACCTCAACGAGGCCGATGTTGCGGCGTCTTGATCCGACGCGACGTCTTCGGGTGGCGACACCAACCCCACTCAGGTCGCCGTGCAGGCAGACTCACTGCGGCCGCCAGTGAGCCCGCTGGACCGCCGGCCTCAGCGGAGCCGATGTTGCCAGCCGCTTCTTTCTTCTTTCTTAGCATCTACTGCGATGGCATCTGAGTTCCGCGGCGGAAAGTCCTCTTTATATAGGTTTGCAGAAATCCATAATCCGTTTCTGATTGGTCAATTTTTAATACTTGCTTTACATTAACCAATCAGATTTCTGGAAAGTTCTGAAATCTGATGGTTAATGTAAAGCAAGTATTAAAAATTGACCAATCAGAAACGGATTATGGATTTCTGCAAACCTATATAAAGAGGAGCTTTCCGCGCGGAACTCAGATGCATCGCAGTAGATGGCTGAAGAAAGAAGAAAGAAGCGGCTGGCAACATCGGCTCCGCTGAGGCCGGCGGTGCCAGGGGCTCACTGGCGGCCGCAGTGAGTCTGCCTGGCATCGGCGACTGAGTGGGGTTGGTGTCGCCAGCCCGAAGACGTCGGTCGGATCAAGACGCCGGCAACATCGGCCTCGTTGAGGTCGCCGGCGCCCGCCGGGGGTACCCCTGGCGGCCGCAGGGGTACCTCTCGGGGGTCGGCGGCCTCGCGGAGCTGGAGCTGGTGTGCCGGGACTGGAAGAAAGAAGACGTCGCCCAAGGGCTCTTTTAAGAGCCGCACTGGGGGTCCCGGTTCAGCTGCGGGACCCCCGCCAAGGCACTGTCAGTGCCGCAAGGGCCTTGTAAGGGCCGGGGAGGGGGGTCCGCGTTCGAGCTGCGGGACCCCCTAAGCCCCAAAAGGCCCTTCTCAGGGCCCCCGTGGAGGGAGCCTCCACCCCCCCAGTGGCTCCCTCCCGTCCCCCCCCGGGAGCGGCCGGGCGGGGGGCTTGGAGGGTTGCCGGGGAGGGGGTGCGCGGCGGTGGTGGTCGCGACACCTGCTGCGGCCCTTCCCGGCAGCCCCTTCTAGCCTGTTCCGAGATTGCCGCGAACGGGGAAGGGTTGGGAGGGGTGCTGGGAAGTGGCGGCGGCGGGGGTGGTCGCCGCTGCCGCCGCGGGGGGTGTGGGCGGGGTGGGCGTATGCCCGCCCCTAGGAGCGGGTGGGAAGGGATTTTAAGTCCCTTCGCGGCGATACTATATAGTATCGCCGCGAAGGGGCTTAAAATTACCGCAGCACATCGCGGCCGCGATAGGTATCGCGGGAATAGCGCTCGCCGTTATAAATACGGCGATAGCGCTATTTTGCGGCCGCGATGTGCGGCGGTAATTTTTTTGCGCTTAACATCGTTCCTTTATAAATATGCCCCTAAGTGTTGGATCATATATGAGTTGTGATTGGTTTAGGCATGTGATGTGCCTATTCTTTACGGTAATGGCCCATCTTAGTTCTGGGTCTTAGTGTAATTCTGTGTTATTGGATGTCTGCACATGAGAGGATGTGTATAGAATGTTCCTCTGCATTATATTTTCTGTTATAAATGCTACATTTACAAATCCTGCCATGCATGAAGGCAGAGCCCAGTGCTCCAATGACGTAAACTAGTGGATTAGCTTTTCTGCTCTATAAAGAGCCTGTGCTGGGGTCGGACGGCTGTGACACACTTACTGCCATCGGAAACATTACCCATAGACACAGGCAGGGAGTTATGGGCTTTGGAGTGGAAATCTAGTGGCGTGGAAGGAGTGAAAATTGAACTGTCCTATCGTGATAAAGTAACTTTCAGACCCTACCCACTGACCTTGTGTTATTATGGAACCCTGGAACTTTCCCCTGCCTGTGCTCACAGATTCCTGTAGGCTGATTTGTCCTAGAGTTACTGTACCTGCAGGGATTTCATATGTAGGGTGCCACACTACATGGGCCAGGTTGGACACAACTACTCTAAACAGTGTCAGGCAGTATCTGATAAAGCAAATACATATAAAGGGAGAGTGAGGACGGTAATGTTATGGGATGTTCTACCTGATAATGTAAATGGTTATTCACTGTGAGGACGGTAATGTTATGGGATGTTCTACCTGATAATGTAATGGTTCTCACTTGTAGGACAGTAATTTATGGGAGTTCTACCTGATAATGTAAATTGTTCACTGTGAGGACGGTAATGTTTGGGATGTTCTAACTCCTGAATGTAAATTGGTTTCACTGTGAGGACGTAATGTTATGGGATGTTGCTACCTGAATAATGGTAAATGGTTTTCACTGTGAGGAGGGGTAATGTTATGGGATGTTCTACCTGATAATGTAAATGTGTTATTCACTGTGAGGACGGTAATGTTATGGATGTTCTAGTCTACCTGATACATTTAAATGGTTATTCCACTGTGAGGATGGTAATGTTATGGATGTTCTACCTGATAATGTAAATGGTTTCTCACTGTGAGGACAGTAATGTTATGGGATCTACCTGATAAAGGGAAATGGTTTCACGTGCAGGACGGTAATCACCGATAGAGTCCCTCAGACATGATTGGCTGAATCTTATCACCTGGATGGAGTTCCTCTAGCAATGATTGGCTGAATCTTATCACCTGGATATAGTTCCTCTAGCAATGATTGGCTGAATCTTATCACCTGGATAGAGTTCCTCTAGCAATGATTGGCTAAATCTATCACCTGGATAGAGTCCCTGTAAATTGATTGGCTGAACTTATCACCTGGATGAGTCTCTAGCAATGATTGGCTGAATCTTATACACCTGGTATGGTCCCTCTAGCAATGATTGGCTGAATCTTATCACTCTGATAGAGTCCCTGTAGAATTGTTGGCTGAATCTTATCACCTGGAATTGAGTCCCTCTCTAGCAATGATTGGCTGAATTTTATCACCTGGATAGAGTTCCTCTAGCAATGATTGGCTGA
This sequence comes from Hymenochirus boettgeri, assembly GCA_019447015.1. Lineage (NCBI taxonomy): Eukaryota > Metazoa > Chordata > Amphibia > Anura > Pipidae > Hymenochirus > Hymenochirus boettgeri. The sequence continues at coordinate 21,898 of JAACNH010001449.1, read as the reverse complement.
ATCTTATCACCTGGATAGAGTTCCTCTAGCAATGATTGGCTGAATCTTATCACCTGGATAGAGTCCCTGTAGAATTGATTGGCTGAATCTTATCACCTGGATTGAGTCTCTCTAGCAATGATTGGCTGAATCTTATCACCTGGATTGAGTCCCTCTAGCAATGAATTGCTGAATCTTATCACCTGGATAGAGTCCCTCTGCAATGATTGGCGAATCTTATACCCTGGATGAGTCCCTCTGCAATGATTGGCTGAATCTTATCACCTGGAGAGTCCCTCTAGCAATGATTGGGCTGATCTTATCACCTGGATGAGTCCCTCTAGCAACGATTGGCTGAATATTAGCACCTGGATAGAGTCCCTCTAGCAATGATTGGCTGAATCTTATCACCTGGATAGAGTCCCTGTAGAATTGATTGGCTGAATCTTATCACCTGGATAGAGTCCCTCTAGCAATGATTGGCTGAATCTTATCACCTGGATAGAGTCCCTCTAGCAATGATTGGCTGAATCTTATCACCTGGATAGAGTCCCTCTAGCAATGATTGACTGAATCTTATCACCTGGATAGAGTCCCTCTAGCAATGATTGGCTGAATATTATCACCTGGATTGAGTCCCTCTAGCAATGATTGACTGAATCTTATCACCTGGATAGAGTCCCTCTAGCAATGATTGGCTGAATATTATCACCTGGATTGAGTCTCTCTAGCAATGATTGACTGAATCTTATCACCTGGATGAGTCCTCTAGCATGATTGGCTGAATTTATCACCTGGATTGAGTCCCTCTAGCAATGATTGACTGATCTTTCACTGATAGATTCCCTCTAGCAATGATTGGCTGAATATTATCACCTGGATTGAGTCTCTCTAGCAATGATGGCTGAATCTTATCACCTGGATAAGTCCCTCTAGCAACGATTGGCTGAATATTAGCACCTGGATAGAGTCCCTCATATGATTGGCTGAATCTTATCACCTGGATGAGTCCCGTAGAATTGATTGGCTGAATCTTATCACCTGGATAGAGTCCCTCTGCAATGAATGGCTGAATCTATCACCTGGATGAGTCCCTCTAGCATGGAGTGGCTGAATCTTATCACCTGGATGAGTCCCTCTAGCAATGATTGACTGAATCTTATCACCTGGATAGAGTCCCTCTAGCAATGATTGGCTGAATTTATCACTGGATTGAGTCCTCTAGCAATGAATGGCTGAATCTTACACCCTGGATAGAGTCCCTCTAGCAGATTGGCTGAATCTTATCACCTGGATAGAGTCCCTGTAGAATTGAGTGACATCTTATCACCTGGATTGAGTCTCTCTAGCAATGATTGGCTGAATCTTATCACCTGGATTGAGTCCTCTAGCAATGATTACTGAATCTTATCACCTGGATAGAGTCCCTCTAGCAATGATTGGCTGAATATTATCACCTGGATTGAGTCTCTCTAGCAATGAATGGCTGAATCTTATCACCTGGATAGAGTCCCTGTAGAATTGATTGGCTGAATCTTATCACCTGGATTGAGTCTCTCTAGCAATGATTGGCTGAATTTTATCACCTGGATAGAGTTCCTCTAGCAATGATTGCTAATCTTATCACCTGGATGAGTTCCTCTAGCAATGATTGGCTGAATCTATCACCTGGATAGAGTCCCTGTAGAATTGATTGGCTGAATCTTATCACCTGGATTGAGTCTCTCTAGCAATGATTGGCTGAATCTTATCACTGGATTGAGTCCCTCTAGCAATGATTGCTGATATACGCACTGGATAGAGTCCCTCTAGCAATGATTGGCTGAATCTTATCACCTGGATTGAGTCTCTCTAGCAATGATTGGCTGAATCTTATCACCTGGATTGAGTCCCTCTAGCAATGATTGGCTGAATCTTATCACCTGGATTGAGTCCCTCTAGCAATGATTGGCTGAATTTTATCACCTGGATTGAGTCCCTCTAGCAATGATTGGCTGAATCTTATCACCTGGATAGAGTCCCTCTAGCAATGATGGCTGAATCTTATCACCTGGATTGAGTCCCTCTAGCAATGATTGGCTGAATCTTATCACCTGGATTGAGTCCCTCTCAAATGATTGGCTGAATCTTATCACCTGGATAGAGTCCCTCTAGCAATGATGGCTGATCTTATCACCTGGATTGAGTCCCTCTAGCAATGATTGGCTGAATCTTATCACCTGGATAGAGTCCCTCTAGCAATGATTGGCTGAATCTTATCACCTGGATAGAGTCCCTCTAGCAATGATTGGCTGAATCTTATCACCTGGATAGAGTCCCTCTAGCAATGATTGACTGAATCTTATCACCTGGATAGAGTCCTCTACAATGATTGGCTGAATCATCACCTGGATAGAGTCCCTGTAGAATTGATTGGCTGAATCTTATCACCTGGATTGAGTCTCTCAGCAATGATGCTGAATCTTATCACTGGATGAGTCCCTCTAGCAATGATTGGCTGAATCTTATCACCTGGATAGAGTCCCCTCTAGCAATGATTGGCTGAATCTTATCACTGGATAGAGTCCCTCTAGCATGATTGGATGAATCTTATCACCTGGATGAGTCCCCTAGCATTGAGGCTGAATCTTATCACCTGGATAGAGTCCCTCTAGCAGTGATTGGCTGAATCTTATCACCTGGATAGAGTCCCTCTAGCAGTGATTGGCTGAATCTTATCACCTAGATAGAGTCCCTCTAGCAGTGATTGGCTGAATCTTGAGTCCTGTCACAATCATGGGATTAATGTATGTTTATATGGGGAAATGGATGTTATAATCTGTATATTTATATATGATTCCTCAATTCTTGTTTTTGATCTGTGTTATTGTATGTGATTGTCCAGTTCCCCATCCCCCTTGTATAATTTTCTGTCTGTACAAGGTATTTGGTGTATTTAGTTAATGTGGATACTAACAGGTAACTTCATTATGTATAGTTAGCCGGATGAAAGGACCTCCTGTTGTCCCAGTCTGTATTTCCCAGGTGCAAAACAGACTCTGCTGGGGGTAATTAGCAACCCTGGAATCCATATCCCAGTCATAAAGCTATGTACACACCTAGCGATTTTTCCTCCTGACCGACCATTCGATACTTTCGAACGGTCGGCCAGGAGGAAGGACTGTCGGTCGCGGCAAAAGCAGCCGCGTCCGATAATCACCACGCGACCGATCGTGCGGTCCATAGAGGACCGCACGATCGGCGAGTTTTTCCACCCGTCCGATCGTCCTTTCGTCCGATTCGGACGAACGGTCGATCGGACATGGCACATTCGGATTCGATAATTTCGGTCCGATCGACCGATACACTGAACTATCGGTCAATCGGACCGAAATATCTAATCGTGTGTACCCAGCTTAAGTATGTAGAAGCAAAATGTATATTGGGATTATATTTCTGTTGGTGACCATCATTTCTGTAATCTGTTTTTAAAAGTGGATTGGGATTGAAGCAAAAGCCATTCCATGGGAATCCAAATACCCATGGCCTACAGACACTTTTTGTATGGTTTATGGATCAATACGCAATAACCATATTGAATTTGGTATGTAGAAGTCCGTGTAACGCCCTGGATACAGATTTGTGAGTTGCGTGCTATGGCGCGTTACCCCGTCGCAATACGGGATTTGGCAGGAACAGCCACCTTGTGGGGTGTGTCAAGGAGTCCACCTGGAGTGTGTTACACTCCTCTAGCTCAACCCACACCTTTCTCTGATTGGGTGTGGTGATCTGGTGACATCCTTGTCCAGGGGTATAAAAATGGCTCTGAAACCCAAAGAGCTAGCTCTCCATTACCATCTAATATTGGACCAATAAGAGTTATTGTGAGGGCCGGTAACTCTGGGCTCATCTTACACGGATCTACTTGCTTCACTTCATACTGGAACATCAAAGGGCATCTATACCGAAAAATAGGTTATTTTAAATTGACCATAACTGGAAACTATAATTCTTCCCAACCAACACTGTATCATTTTATTATTAATCTGCCCCTATTTCTTTACATATCCAATCTAAAACTTCTTATATTTCAGCTGTCAATCAAGTTCCTTGCTCTCATAAACTATTCTTCTGTGAGTAGTTTTACTGTAGCTGGAATGGTGACAGTTGGAATGCTGTGTGCTGTGTGCAGGCTTGACAGTTGGTTTGTGGGAAAGTCAGGTCAGATGGAAGTGGGAGTGGTTAAAAGAGGGAGGGGGTATACTGCTCCTAAACAAAATGTGTGCTGGATTGAAGGCATGCAGCAACACACGCAAATCAGGTGCTACTTACATGTATTCAATTATAGATTAGGATGAGGCAGAGTAATTTTTTCAGTATAGTGTCCCTTTAATGACTGATCTAAGTATTATTTTACTTTTCATCCCATTTTGTGTCACTGTTGCTTGTGTTGTATTTTGTCTGTTCTGTTTTTCTGTAGTTTATTGTTCGCACTGTTTTTGTTTATATTAAACGATATTCAAATCGTTAGCTGAATCTCTGATTGCTCTAACTAGAACTAAGGAATATTATATTCTATTGTATTCTGTTATATTCCTACCTGTATGTGGTAGTGAATGATTAGATTTATTGTACAGCTGTGCATGCTGGGTAGGTTGGTGTACCTTTAACACACCTGGTGGCAGTTACTGACGGTTCAAGGTAAATATATATAAATGACGGGCAACTCTCAGTCGGGTTTTGGTGTTTTCACAGTGAGCTAAGCGTGCTCAAAGCTCCCCTGGACTGAGGGTTGTAGTGTCCCCATCACAAGTCTCTCTAGCAGTCATTGGCTGAATCTCATCACCTTGATGTGTAATCACAGTGCAGAGTTGCTTTAGTTTGTTGTTTGTAGTTTAGTAAGTTGTTATGAACATAAATTCCCTGGAACCTGCCCATTTCATATCCATTAAATATTAAAAACTCTTTGGAAATATTGTTCGATGTGAAGCACTTAAAGGCACATTTCATTTCTTTATCTTGTGAACAAATTGAAAAGCCGTTCCATGCTCGCACAACCATGAAATTACATGTAAATAAGAAATAAGGAAAACTTAAAATAACTCACAAACACTGGTCTGTAGAATGGATGTGCCCCTATGACACCCCTGTGTAACCTGGTACTACTAACTGTTCTTCCCCCTGTGTAACCTGGTACTACTACTGGCACTACTAGCTGATCTTCCCCCTGTGTAACCTGGTACTACTAATGGTTCTTCTTTCTGAGGATCTGAGTATAGCATTACAATGGTAGGTCTGTGCATAGCACATACAGTGGGAGGATCTGTGTATAGCACATACAGTGGGAGGACCATTGTAGGTCTATACACAGATCCTCCCATTGTAGGTCTATACACAGACCCTCCTATTGTAGGTCTATACACAGATCCTCCCATTGTAGAATTATTAACAGATAACAGGGAGGAAGATGGGAAAACACAGAGCACATCACACTAATGGAGCCAGACAGGGGATGTGGATTAGATTGGCCTTCTTGCTACTCAACAGAGAAACCAGGATACAAGGAAATTCACATGTTAATCTCGCCACAGCCCACTCTACATACACACAGCCCCTCTACCCCGAATCCTTACCCCACTCAACGTCCCCTTCCTACACACACAAGCCCCTCTACCCAAATCCTTACCCCACTCAACGTCCCCTCCTACACACCAGCCCCTTACCCGATCCTTACCCCACTCAACGTCCCCTTCCTACACACACAGCCCCTCTACCCCGAATCCTTACCCCACTCAACGTCCCCTTCCTACATACACAGCCCCTCTACCCCAAATCCTTACCCCATTCAACGTCCCCTTCCTACACACACAGCTCCCCATACCCACCATCCTTACCCACTCAACGTCCCCTTCCTACACACACAGCTCCCCATACCAACCATCCTTACCCCACTCAATGTCCCCTTCCTACACACCAGCTCCCCATACCCACCATACTTACCCCACTCAACGTCCCCTTCCTACCACACAGCTCCCCATACCCACCATACTTACCCCACTCAACGTCCCCTTCCTACACATACAGCTCCCCATACCCACCATCCTTACCCCACTCAACGTCCCCTTCCTACACACACAGCCCCCATACCCACCATCCATACCCCACTCAACGTCCCCTTCCTACACACACAGCTCCCCATACCCACCATCCTTACCCCACTCAACGTCCTTCCTACACACACAGCTCCCCATACCCACCATCCTTACCCCACTCAACGTCCCCTTCCTACACACACAGCTCCCCATACCCACCATCCTTACCCCACTCAACGTCCCCTTCTTACACACACACTCCCCATACCCACCATCTTACCCCACTCAACGTCCCTTCCTACACACACAGCTCCCCATAACCCAATCCTTACCCCACTCAACGTCCCTTCCTACACACACGCTCCCCATACCCACCATCCTTACCCCACTCAACATCCCCTTCTTACACACACAGCTCCCCATACCCACCATACTTACCCCACTCAACGTCCCCTTCCTACACACACAGCTCCACATACCAATCATCCTTACCACACTAACGTCACCTTCTACATACACAGCTCCCCATACCCACCATAATTACCCCACTCAACGTCCCCTTCCTACACACACAGCTCCCCATACCCACCATCCTTACATCACTCAATGTCCCCTTCTTACACACACAGCTCCCCATACCCACCATCCTTACCCCACTCAACGTCCCTTCTTACACACACAGCTCCACCATACCCACCATCCTTACATCAGTCAAAGTCCCCTTCTTACACACACAGCTCCCCATACCCACCATCCCAACATCACTCAACGTCCCCTTCTTACACCACAGCTCCCCATACCCACCATCCTTACCCCACTCAACGTCCCCTTCCTACACACACAGCTCCCATACCGACCATCCTTACATCACTCAAGTCCCCTTCTTACACAACAGCTCCCCATACCCACCATGCTTACCCCACTTAATGCCCCTTCTTACACAAGCTCCCCATACTCACCATCCTTACCCCACTCCAACACCCCCCTTCCTACACACACAGCCCCCTATACCCACCATCCTTACCCCACTCAACACCCCCTTCCTACACACACAGCCCCCCATACTCACCAACCTTATCCACAACATCCACAAACACTCCCCCTCAACCCACACAGCCCCCCATACCACCACAGTATTACCAACTCAAGTCCCCCTTCCTACACACCACTCCTAACGCACAACCTCACATTACCCACTAATTCTCACCATCCCCACACATAACACAGCCCTTCCATAACCAAAACCTTACACCAAGAACATCCCCATTTACTACACACACACCCCCCATACCACACCCATTACCCCTCATCCCCCCTTCAACAAACCCCCTCCTACACACACACCCCCAACCTCAACCCCCCCCCCATATTACCCACCATCCCTACACACACGACCCCCATACCACCATCCTTACCAACTCAACATCCCCTTCTACACACCCCTACCCACCATCTACCAACAACATCCCTCTTTCTACACACACAGCACCCCATACCCACCAACCGTATCTAACTCAAAGTCCCCCTTGCTACACACATGGCCCCCCATATCCACCATCCTTACCTAACTCAACATCCCCTTGCTACACACACAGCCCTCATACCACCAACCGTATCTAACTCAAAGTCCCCCTTCCTACACACACGGCCCCCCATACCCACCATCCTTACCCAACTCAACATCCCCTTCCTACACACACAGCTCGCCATACCCACCAACCGTATCTAATTTAAAGTCCCCCTTCCTACACACATGGCCCCCCATTCCCACCATCCTTACCCAACTCAACGTCCCCCTTCCTACACACACAGCCCTTCCATACCCACCATCCTTACCCACTCAACATCCCTCTTCCACACACATGGCCCCCCTTACCTACCATCCATACCCAACTCAACATCCTCCTTCCTACACACACAGCCCCCCATCCCACCCATCCTTACCCCACTCAATATCCCCTTCCTCACACACAGCCCTCCATACCCACCATCCTTACCCAACTCAACATCTCCTTCCTACACACACAGCCCCCCCATACCCACCATCCTTACCCCACTCAAATCCCCTTCCTACACACACAGCCCTCCATACCCACCATCCATACCCAACTCAACATCCTCCTTCCTACACACACAGCCCCCCATACCCACCCTCCCTTACCCAACTCAACATCCCCTTCCTACACACACAGCTCCCCATACCCACCATCCTTACCCCACTCAATATCCCTTCCTACACACACAGCCCCCCATACCCACCATCCTTACCCCACTCAAACATCCCCTTCCTACACACACAGCCCCCCATATCCACCTTCCGTACCCACTCAACATCCCCCTTCCTACACACACAGCCCCCCATACCCACCAACGTACTACTCAAAGTCCCCCTTCCTACACACACAGCCCCCCATACACCACCATCTAACCAACTCAACATCCCCTTTCCTACACAACACGGCCCCTACCCACCATCTTACCCAACTCAACATCCCCTTCCTAAACACACAGCCCCCCATACCCACCATCCTAACCAATCAACATCCCCTTCCTACACACACGGCCCCCCATACCCACCATCCTTACCACTCAACATCCCCTTCCTACACACACAGCCCCCCATACCACCAACCGTATCTAACTCAAAGTCCCCCTTCCTACAAACACGGCCCCACATACCCACCATCCTAACCAACTCAACATCCCCTTCCTACAAACACAGACCCCCATACCCACCATCCTTAACCAACTCAACATCCCTTTCCTACACACACGGCCCCCCATACCACCATCCTTACCCAACTCAACATCCCCTTCCTACACACACAGCTCCCCATACCCACCAACCGTATCTAATTTAAAGTCCCCCTTCCTACACACATGGCCCCCCATACCCACAATCCTTACCCAACTCAACGTCCCCCTTCCTACACACCAGCCCTGCCATACCCACCATCCTTACCCCACTCAACATCCCCTTCCTACACACACGGCCCCCCATACCCACCATCCTTACCCCACTCAATATCCCCTTCCTACACACACAGCCCCCATACCCACCACCGTACCCAACTCAAACATCCCCTTCCTACACACACCAGCTCCCCATATCCACCATCCGTACCCCACTCAAAACCCCCTTCCTACACACACAGCCCCCCATACCCACCAACCGTATCTACTCAAAGTCCCCCTTCCTACACACAAAGCCACCCCCATACCCACCAACCGTATCTAACTCAAAGTCCCCCTTCCTACAACACGGCCCCCCATACCCACCATCCTTAACCAACTCTACATCCCCTTCCTACACACACAGCCCCCCATACCCACCATCCTTACCAACTAACAAATCCCCTTCCTACAACAGCCCCCCATACCCACATCCTACCAACCAACGTCCCCTACACACACAGCCCCCATACCCACCAACCATCTAACACTCAAAGTCCCCTTCCACACACACGGCCCCCACCCACATCCTTACCCAACTCAACATCCCCTTCCTACACACACAGCCCCCATACCCACCAACCTTAACCAACTCAACGTCCCTTTCCTACACACACAGCCCCCATACCCACCAACCGCATCTAACTCAAAGTCCCCCTCCCTACACACACGGCCCCCCATACCCACCATCCTACCCAACTCAACATCCCCTTCCTACACACACAGCCCCCCATACCCACCATCCTTAAACAACTCAACGTCCCTTTCCTCACACACACAGCCCCCATGCCCACCAACCGTATCTAACTCAAAGTCCCCCTTCCTACACACCGAGACCCATACCCACAACCTTACCCAACTCAACATCCCCTTTCCTATCACACAAGCCCCCCATACCCACCATCCTTACCCAACCAACATCCCCTTCAACACAACAACAGCCCCATACCCACCACCTATCTAACTTAAAGTCCCCCTTCCTACACACACGGCCACCCATACCCACCATCCTTACCAAACTCAACATCCCCTTCCTATACACACAGCCCCCCATACCCACCATCCTTACCCAACTCAACATCCCTTCCTACACACACGGCCCCCCATACCCACCAACTTTACCCAACTCAACATCCCCTTCCTACACACACAGCCCCCAACCCACCAACCTTATCTAACTTAAAGCCCCTTCCTACACACACGGCCACCCATACCCACCATCCTTACCAACTCAACATCCCCTTCCTACACACAGGCCCCCATACCCACCAACCTTACCCAACTCAACATCCCCTTTCCTACACACACAGCCCCCCATACCCACCACCTTACCCAACTCATTATCCCTTTCCTACACACACGGCCCCCCATACCACCATCCTTACCCAACTCATATCCCCTTCCTACACACACAGCCCCCCATACCCACCATCCTTACCCACTCATTATCCCCTTCCTACACACACGGCCCCCATAACCACCATCCTACCCAACTCATTATCCCCTTCCTACACACAACAGCCCCCCACCCACCATCCTACCCAACTCATATCCCCTTCCAACACACAGCCCCCCATACCCACCATCCTACCCAACCAACACCCCCCTACACACACAGCCCCCCAACCAACCACCACCTTACCAACTCACAACATCCCCTTCCTACACACACAAGCCCCCCAACCCACCACCTACCAACTCATTAACCCTTTCCTACACACACAGCCCCCATACCCACCATCCTTACCCAACTCATTATCCCCTTCCTACACACGGCCCCCCCATACCCACATCCTACCCAACTCATTATCCCCTTTCTCACCACACAGACCCCCCATACCCACCATCCTTACCCAACTCATTATCCCCTTCCTACACACACAGCCCCATACCCACCATCCTTACCCAACTCAACATCCCCTTCCTACACACACAGCCCCCATACCCACCATCCTTACCCCACTCATATCCCCTTCCTACACACACAGCCCCCCATACCCACCATCCTTACCCAACTCAAAACATCCCCTTCTCACAACACACGGCCCCCCATACCCACCATCCTTACCCAACTCAATCCCCTTCCTACACACACAGCCCCCCATACCCCCCATCCTTACCCAACTCAACATCCCCTTCCTACACACACAGCCCCCCATACACCAATCCTTACCCAACTCAAACATCCCCTTCCTACACACCGGCCCCCCATACCCACCCTCCTTACCCAACCTCAACATCCCTTCCTACACACACGGCCCCATACCCACCATCCTTACCCAACTCATTATCCCCTTCCTACACACACGGCCCCCCATACCCACCCTTACAACTCCCTCATTATCCCCTTCCTACACACAAGGCCACCCATACCCACCATCCTTACCCAACTCATTATCCCCTTCCTACAAACCAGCCCCCCATACCCACCATCCTTACCCAACTCAACATCCCCTTCCTACACACACAGCCCCCCATACCCACCATCCTTACCCAACTCAACATCCCCTTACACACACAGCCCCCCATACCCACCATCCTTACCCAACTCAACATCCCCTTTCCTACACACACAGCCCCACATACCCACCAACCTTAACCAACTCAACATCCCCTTCCTACACACACAGCCCCCCATACCCACCAACCTTACCCAACTCAACATCCCTTCCTACACACACAGCCCCCATACCCACCAACCTTAACCAACCAACGTCCCTTTCCTACACACACAGCCCCCATACCCACCAAACGTATCTAACTCAAAGTCCCCCTTCCTACACACACGGCCCCCATACCCACCATCCTAGCCAACTCAACATCCTTCCTACACACACAGCCCCCCATACACCATCCTTAAACAACTCAACGTCCCCTTCCTACACACACAGCCCCCATACCCACCAACCGTATCTAACTCAAAGTCCCCCTTCCTACACCACACGGCCCCCCATACCCACCACCTTACCCAACTCAACATCCCCCTTCCTACACACAGCCCCATACCCACCAACCTTACCCCCAACTCAACCATCCCTTCCACACCACACAGCCACCACATACCCACCAACCTTATCTAACTCAAGTCCCCCTTTTACACACAACGGTCCCCCATATCACCATCCTACCCAATCAACAGCCCCTTTCCTATACACAGCCCCCCATACCCACCATCCTTACCCAACTCAACATCCCCTTCCTACAAAAACAGCCCCCATACCCAAAACCCTTACTAAACTTAAAGTCCCCCTTCTAACAACACAGCCCCAATACCCACCATCCTTATCCACTAGTCTCCCTTCCGACAGATAATTTCTCATGGACACACAACTGTTTGCTCCATTTGAGTTCATAGTCCTCAATCTATCTCTTTATATAATACAGCGTCCTGTACAGTTCCCGTTTCCTCTCCTGATGCTGTCCCCTATTCATTAGGTTTTGGATGAGAGAAATTCAGGTGCCCTTGCAGGTGTGACAGAGATAAATCACTCCATAGACGTTATTTAGTGTTGTTCATTGTATGTGTCTTGGTTGCAGCTGTTGGGCTCTATATTCACTCCCATTCATCTTCCTACACTGATATTCAGACAATCCTATATCCAATGGTAGTGCTTATTAATAGATATTTAATATAAGACTTTTGCATTACTATTTCCCCTATCCATGATTCTGTTATAAACAGTCGCAGCTTTACATAAAATCTGGAAACATAATTATTGTGTAAATGAAGGAGGTTAGTAGAGGACATTTACAGATAAATAGTTATTAATGTCAAACAGGTCAAAACAGACATTCTGTTGTCAAAGAAACACTCCTAACTCCCCTTGAATAGGTTCAGATTCAGCCAACACAGGGTTTTCCGGTATAGCATCAAACATAACACAACCTAATGTCCTCCCAGTGAGAACCATTTACATATATCAGGTAGAACATCCATAACATTCCTGTCCTACAGTGAGAACCATTTACATTATCAGGTAGAACATCCCATCAACAATTACCGTCCATTCACAGTGAGAACCATTTCATTATCAGGTAGAACATCCCATAACATACCGTTCCTCACAGTGAGAATTGAGAACATTTACAATCAGGTAGAACATCCCATAACATTACCGGTCCTCACAGTGAGAACCATTTACATTATCAGGTAGAACATCCCATAACATTATACTGTCCTCACAGTGAGAACCATTTACATATCAGGTAGAACATCCCATAACATTACCGTCCTCCACAGTGAATAACCATTTTACATTATCAGGGTAGAAATCCCATAACATCACAGGTCATAACAGAAGAACATTACATTATCAGGTACAACATCCCATAACATTGAAGTCCTCACAAGTGAGAACCATACATATCAGGTAGACATCCCATAACATTACCGTCCTCACAGTGAAACCATTTACATTATCAGGTAGAACATCATAACTTACCGTCCTAACAGTGAAACCATTACATTATCAGGTAGAAACATCCATAACATTACTGTCCTCACACAGTGAGACCATACTAATTATCAGGTTAAACATACATAAAACTTACCGTCCTCACAGTGAATAACCATTTACATTCTCAGGTAGAACCCATGCAACATTACCGTCACTCACAGTGAATAAACCATGGCCATATCAGGTAGAAATCACAGATAAAATCCCTTAATTAGAGGATGATCCGTTGTAACCTGCTCTGCTTCCTTTCATTAACTTATTATTTCATTTATCTCTCTAATCACAACGCACACACTGGGGAGAATTGCTAAGGGGATTTTTATAAAGCAGCGAAAGTATGAATGGGCGAGACAGAGACCAGTCACAGCAGTTGGTACCCACACCAGATAATATTCCCTCTAGCAATGATTGGCTGAATCTTATCACCTGGATAGAGTCCCTCTAGCAATGATTGGCTGAATCTTAGCACCTGGATAGAGTCCCTCTAGCAATGATGGCTGAATGTATCACATGGATAGAGTCCCTATGCAATGATTGGCTGAAATCTATCACCTGGATAGAGTCCCTCTAGCAATGATTGGCTGAATCTAGCACCGGATAGAGTCCCTCTAGCAAGATTGGCTGAATCTTATCACCTGGATAGGTCCTCTAGCAATGATTGGCTGAATCTTATCCACTGGATAGAGTCCCTCTAGCAATGATTGGCTGAATCTTATCACCTGGATTGAGTCCCTTGTAATGATTGGCTGAATATTTAGCACCTGGATAAGAGTCCTCTAGCAATGATTGGCTGAATCTTATCACCTGGATAGAGTCCCTCTAGGCAAGATTGGCTGAATCTTATCACATGGATTGAGTCTCTCTAGCAATGATTGGCTGAATTTAGCACCGGATTGAGTCCCTCTAGCAATGATTGGCTGAATCTTAGCACTGAGATAGAGTCCCTCTAGCAATGATTGGCTGAATATTAGCACCTGGATAGGTCCCTCTAGCATGATTGGCTGGAATATTAGCACCTGGATAGAGTCCCTCTAGCAACGATTGGTGAATCTTAGCCACCTGGATAGAGTCCTCTAGCAATGATTGGCTGAATCTTAGCACCTGGATTGAGTCCCTCTAGCAATGATGGTGCTGAATCTTATCACCTGGATTGAGTCCCTTAGCAATGATTGGCTGAATCTATCACCAGGATTGAGTCTCCTCTAGCAATGTTGGCTGAATCTTATCACCTGGATTAGTCCCTCTAGTAATGATTGGGTGAATCTTAGCACCTGGATTGAGTCTCTCTAGCGTGATTGGCTGAATCTTATCACCTGGATTGAGTCTCTTTGCAATGATTGGCTGAATTTAATCACCTGGATTGAGCTCTCTAGCAAAGATTGGCTGAATCTTACCTGGATTGAGTTCCTCTAGCATGATGGCTGAATTTACAAATGGATAGAGTTCCTCTAGCAATGATTGGCTGAATCTTATCACCTGGATAGAGTTACTCTAGCAATTGATTGGCTTAATATAGCACCTGGATAGAGTCCCTGTAGAATGATTGGCTGAATCTTATCACGGATTGAGTCTCTCTAGCAATGATTGGCTGAATCTTATCACCTGGATGAGTCCCTCTAGCATTGATTGGCTGAATCCATCTGGATAGAGTCCCTCTAGCAATGATTGGCTGAATATTCACCTGGATAGAGTCCTCTAGCAATGATTGGCTGAATATTATCACCTGGATAGAGTCCCTCTAGAATGATGGCTGAATCTTATCACCTGGATTGAGTCTCTCTAGCAAGTGATTGGTGAATTTTATCACTGGATAGAGTTCCTCTAGCAATGATTGGCTGAATCTTATCACCTGGATAGAGTTCCTCTAGCAATGATTGGCTGAATTTTATCACCTGGATAGAGTCCCTCTAGCAATGATTGGCTGAATCTTATCACCTGGATAGAGTTCCTCTAGCAATGATTGGCTGAATTTTATCACCTGGATGAGTTCTCTAGCAATGATTGGTTCTGAATTTCTACCTGGATAGAGTTCCCTAAGAATGATTGGCTGAATCTATTCACCTGGATAGAGTCCTCTAGCAATGATTGGCTGAATTATCAACCTGGAT
The DNA here is from genome assembly GCA_019447015.1 of Hymenochirus boettgeri. Lineage (NCBI taxonomy): Eukaryota > Metazoa > Chordata > Amphibia > Anura > Pipidae > Hymenochirus > Hymenochirus boettgeri. Next base: position 6,331 of record JAACNH010001449.1, on the reverse strand, counting down.
AGAGTTCCTCTAGCAATGATTGGCTGAATTTTATCACCTGGATAGAGTCCCTCTAGCAATGATTGGCTGAACTTATCACTGGATGATTCTCTCTAGCAATGATTGGCTGAATTTATCACCTGGATAGGAGTCCTCTAGCAATGATTGCTGAATCATCACCTGGATGAGTTCTTAGCAATGATTGGCTGAATCTTATTCACCTGGATAGAGTCCCTGTAGCAATTGATTGGCTGTATCTTATCACCTGGATTGAGTCTCTCTAGCAACTGATTGGCTGAAATCTTATCACCGGATAGAGTCCCCTAGAAATGATTGGCTGAATTTATCACCTGGATAGAGTTCTCTAGCAATGATTGGCTGAATCTTATCACCTGGATTAGAGTTTTTAGCAATGATTGGCTGAATCTTATCACCTGGATAGAGTCCCTGTAGAATTGATTGGCTGAATCTTATCACCTGGATAGAGTCCCTCTAGCAATGATTGGCTGAATCTTATCACCTGGATTGAGTTCCTCTAGCAATGATTGGCTGAATTTATCACCTGGATAGAGTTCTTAGCAATGATTGGCTGAATCTTATCACCGGATAGAGTTCCTTAGTAGCAAATGATTGTGCTGACTAATCTTATCACCTGGATAGAGTCCCTGTAGAATGATTGGCTGAATCTTATCACCGTGGATGAGTCCCTCTAGCAATGATTGGCTGATTTAGTCACCTGGATTGAGTCCCTCTAGCAATGATTGGCTGAATCTATCACCAGGATTGAGTCTCTCTAGCAATGATTGGCTGAATCTTATCAACCTGGATTGAGTCCCTCTAGTAATGATTGGCTGAATCTTAGCACCTGGATTGAGTCTCTCTAGCAGTGATTGGCTGAATCTTATCACCTGGATTGAGTCTCTTTTGCAATGATTGGCTGAATTTAATCACCTGGATTGAGTCTCTCTAGCAAAGATTGGCTGAATCTTATCACCTGGATTGAGTTCCTCTAGCAATGATTGGCTGAATTTTATCACCTGGATAGAGTTCCTCTAGCAATGATTGGCTGAATCTTATCACCTGGATAGAGTCCTTAGCATGATTGGTAAATTGCACCGGATAGAGTCCCTGTAGAATGATTGGTGAATCTTATCACCTGGATCGAGTCTCTCTAGCAATGATTGGCTGAATCTTATCAACCGGATGAGTCCCCTCTAGCAATGATTGGCTGAATCTTATCACCTGGATAGAGTCCCTAGCAATGATTGGATGAATCTTATAACATGGATAGGTCCTCTAGCAAGATTGGTGAATATTATACCTGGATAGAGTCCCTCTAGAAATGATTGGCTGAATCTTATCACCTGGATTGAGTCTCTCTAGCAATGATTGGCTGAATTTTATCACCTGGATAGAGTTCCTCTAGCAATGATTGGCTGAATCTTATTCACTGGATAGAGTTCCTCTAGCAATGATTGGCTGAATTTTATCACCTGGATAGAGTCCCTCTAGCAATGATTGGCTGAATCTTATCACCTGGATAGAGTTCCTCTAGCAATGATTGGCTGAATTTTATCACCTGGATTGAGTTCCTCTAGCAATGATTGGCTGAATTTTATCACCTGGATAGAGTTCTCTAGCATGATTGGCTGAATCTTATCACCTGGATTAGAGTTCCTCTAGCAATGATTGGCTAATCTTATCACCTGGATAGAGTTCCTCTAGCATGATTGGCTGAATTTATCACCTGGATAGAGTCCTCTAGCAATGATTGGCTGAATCTTATCACCTGGATGAGTTCCTTAGCAATGATTGGCTGAATTTTATCACCTGGATAGAGTTCCTCTAGCAATGATTGGCTGAATCTTATCACCTGGATAGAGTTCCTCTAGCAATGATTGGCTGATCTTATCACCTGGATAGAGTCCCTCTAGCAATTGATTGGCTGAATCTTAATCACCTGGATTGAGTCCGAGATATTGGCTGATCTTATCACTGATGAGACCCTCTAGACAATGAATGGCTGAATCTTATCACCTGGATAGAGTCCCTCTAGAAATGATTGGCTGAATTTTATCACCTGGATAGAGTTCCTCTAGCAATGATTGGCTGAATCTTATCACTCGGATAGAGTCTCTCTAGCAATGATTGGCTGAATCTTATCACCTGGAAGAGTCCCGTAGAATGATGGCTGAATCTTATCACCTGGATAGAGTCCCTCTAGCAATGATTGGCTGAATCTTATCACCTGGATTGAGTTCCTCTAGCAATGATTGGCTGAATTTTATCACCTGGATAGAGTTCCTCTAGCAATGATTGGCTGAATCTTATCACCTGGATAGAGTTCCTGTAGCAATGATTGGCTGAATCTTATCACCTGGATAGAGTCCCTGTAGAATTGATTGGCTGAATCTTATCACCTGGATGGTCACTCTAGCAATGATGGCTGACTGATCTTATCACCTGGATTGAGTCTCTCTAGCAATGAATGGCTGAATCTTATCACCTGGATAGAGTCCCTGTAGAATGATTGGCTGAATCTTATCAACTGGATTGAGTGCTCCTAGCAATGATTGGGCTAATTTATCACCGGATAGAGTTCCCTCTAGCAATGATTGGCTGAATCTTATCACCTGGATAGAGTTCCTTAGCAATGATTGCTGAATCTTATCACCTGGATAGAGTCCCTGTAGAATGATTGGCTGAATCTTTCACTGGATTGAGTCTCTCTAGCAATGATGTGCTGAATCTATCACCTGATTGAGTCCCTCTAGCAATGAATTGCTGAATATTAGCACCTGGATTAGAGTCCCTCTAGCAATGATATGGCTGAATCTTATCCTGGATAGAGTCCCTCTAGCAATGATTGGCTGAATTATCACCTGGATAGAGTCCCTCTAGCAATGATTGGCTGAATATTATCACCTGGATAGAGTCCCTCTAGCAAACGATTGGCTGAAACTATATTAGCACCTGTATAGAGTCCTCTAGCAATGATTGGCTGAATCTTATCACCTGGATAGAGTCCCTGTAGAATTGATTGGCTGAATCTTATCACCTGGATAGAGTCCCTCTAGCAATGAATGGCTGAGAATCTTATCACCGGATAGAGTCCCTTAGCAATGATTGGCTGAATCTTATCACCTGGATAGAGTCCCTCTAGCAATGATTGACTGATCTATCACCTGGATAGAGTCCTCTAGCAATGATTGGGCTGAATCTTATCACCTGGATTGAGTCCCTCTAGCAATGATTGACTGAATCTTATCACCTGGATAGAGTCCCTCTAGCAATGATTGGCTGAATATTATCACCTGGATTGAGTCTCTCTAGCAATGATTGACTGAATCTTATCACCGGATGAGTCCCTCTAGCATGATTGGCTGAATCTTATCACCTGGATTGAGTCCCTCTAGCAATGATTGACTGAATCTTATCACCTGGATAGAGTCCCTCTAGCAATGATTGGCTGAATATTATCACCTTGATTGAGTCTCTCTAGCAATGAATGGCTGAATCTTATCACCTGGATAGAGTCCCTCTAGCAACGATTGGCTGAATATTAGCACCTGGATAGAGTCCCTCTAGCAATGATTGGCTGAATCTTATCACCTGGATAGAGTCCCTGTAGAATTGATTGGCTGAATCTTATCACCTGGATAGAGTCCCTCTAGCAATGAATGGCTGAATCTTATCACCTGGATAGAGTCCCTCTAGCAATGATTGGCTGAATCTTATCACCTGGATTGAGTCCCTCTAGCAATGATTGACTGAATATTATCACCTGGATAGAGTCCCTCTAGCAATGATTGGCTGAATTTATCACCTGGATTGAGTCTCTCTAGCAATGAATGGCTGAATCTTATCACCTGGATAGAGTCCCTCTAGCAATGATTGGCTGAATCTTATCACCTGGATAGAGTCCCTGTAGAATTGATTGGCTGAATCTTATCACCTGGATTGAGTCTCTCTAGCAATGATTGGCTGAATCTTATCACCTGGATGAGTCCCTTAGCCATGATTGACTGAATCTTATCACCTGGATAGAGTCCTCTAGCAATGATTGGCTGAATATTATCACCTGGATTGAGTCTCTCTAGCAATGAAGGCTGAATCTTATCACTGGATAGAGTCCCTTAGAATTGATTGGATGAATCTTATCACCTGGATTGAGTCCTCTAGCAATGATTGGCTGAATCTTATCACCTGGATAGAGTTCCTCTAGCAATTGATGGTGAATCTTATCACTGGATAGAGTTCCTCTAGCAATGATTGGCTGAATCTTATCACCTGGATTGAGTCCCTTAGCAATGATTGGCTGAAATCTTTATCACCTGGATTGAGTCTCTCTAGCAATGATGTGGCTGAATTTATCACCTGGATTGAGTCATCTAGCAATGAATTGCTGAATATTATCACCTGGATGAGTCCCTCTAGCAATGATTGGCCTGAATTCTTATCACCTGGATTGAGTCCTCTAGCATGATTGGCTGAATCTTATCACCTGGATTGAGTCTCTCTAGCAATGATTGGCTGAATCTTATCACCTGGATTGAGTCCCTCTAGCAATGATTGGCTGAATTTTATCACCTGGATTGAGTCCTCTAGCAATGATGGCTGAATCTTATCACCTGGATTGAGTCCCTCTAGCCATGATTGGATGAATCTTATCACCTGGATTGAGTCCCTCTAGCAATGATTGGGCTGAATCTTTATCACCTGGATTGAGTCCCTCTAGCAAGATTGTGAATCTTATCACCTGGATAGGGTCCCTCTAGCAATGATGGCGGAATCTTACACCTGGATATGGAGTCACTCTAGCAATGATTGGCTGATCTTATCACCTGGATTGAGTCCCTCTAGCAATGATTGGCTGAATCTTATCACCTGGAAGAGTCCCTCTAGCAATTGATGGCTGAAACTTATCACCTGGATAGAGTTCCTCTAGCAATGATTGGCTGAATCTTATCACCTGGATAGAGTTCCTCTAGCAATGATTGGCTTAATATTAGCACCTGGATAGAGTCCCTGTAGAATTGATTGGCTGAATCTTATCACCTGGATTGAGTCTCTCTAGCAATGATTGGCTGAATCTTATCACCTGGATTGAGTCCTCCTAGCAATGATTGGCGATCATTATCACCTGGATAGAGTCCTCTAGCAATATGATTGGCTGAATCTTATCACCTGGATAGAGTCCCTCTGCATGATGGACTGAATCTTATCACCTGGATTGGTCCCTCTAGCAGTGATTGGCTGAATCTTATCACCTGGATAGAGTCCCTCTAGCAGTGATTGGCTGAATTTATCACTGGATAGAGTCCCTCAGCAAGTGATGTGCGGAATTTATCACCTAGATAGAGTCCCTCTAGCAGTGATTGGCTGAATCTTGAGTCCTGTCACAATCATGGGATTAATGTATGTTTATATGGGGAAATGGATGTTATAATCTGTATATTTATATATGATTCCTCAATTTCTTATGTTTTGATCTGTGTTATTGTATGTGATTGTCCAGTTCCCCATCCCCCTTGTATAATTTTCTGTCTGTACAAGGTATTTGGTGTATTTAGTTAATGTGGATACTAACAGGTAACTTCATTATGTATAGTTAGCCGGATGAAAGGACCTCCTGTTGTCCCAGTCTGTATTTCCCAGGTGCAAACAGACTCTGCTGGGGGTAATTAGCAACCCTGGAATCCATATCCCAGTCATAAAGCTATGTACACACCTAGCGATTTTTCCTCCTGACCGACCATTCGATACTTTCGAACGGTCGGCCAGGAGGAAGGACTGTCGGTCGCGGCAAAAGCAGCCGCGTCCGATAATCACCGCGACCGATCGTGCGGTCCATAGAGGACCGCACGATCGGACGAGGTTTTCCACCCTGTCCGATCGTCCTTTCGTCCGATTCGGACGAACGGTCGATCGGACATGGGCACATTCGCGAGAATTTCGGTCCGATCGACCGACACTGAACTATCGGTCAATCGGACCGAATATCTAATCGTGTGTACCCAGCTTAAGTATGTAAGAAGCAAAATGTATATTTGGGATTTATATTTCTGTTGGTGACCATCATTTCTGTAATCTGTTTTTAAAAGTGGATTGGGATTGAAGCAAAAGCCATTCCATGGGAATCCAAATACCCATGGCCTACAGACACTTTTGTATGGTTTATGGATCAATACGCAATAACCATATTGAATTTGGTATGTAGAAGTCCGTGTAACTGCCCTGGATACAGATTTGTGAGTTGGCGTGCTATGGCACGTTACCCCGTCGCAATACGGGATTTGGCAGGGACAGCCACCTTGTGGGGTGTGTCAAGGAGTCCACCTGGAGTGTGTTA